>VDMD01000064.1:0-142819 GCA_007026445.1 Schizophyllum amplum
TCATAGAAGGCCAGCTAATATCCAAGCACCCAATATAATCATATAAGCACCATAAAAGACAGTATAGGGGCTAATACAACCCTAAAGGCTAGAAATATCTAGTGCTAGAGATCTATAGTCTGTAGGAAAAGCTATAACCAGTCATATAAGCTGAAAGCAGCTATAACTAGAGATCTATAGTCTCTAGAAAACTTGGGAAAATCCACTAACATATCCTAGGAAAGTTCCATGTAGGGACCAAGATTTCTAGGTAGCCGAGGCTGACGGGTACGGGTATACGGGGGTCGGGTACGGGTCGCAATTTGCTGACCCGTCAACCCGAGGTCAACCCGCGGGAAACCCTATGCAAACCCGTAAAAAATCAGCCATTTTGATCTTGTAGTCTTCTTTTTGTCAATATAACAGTGCTGTATCTTGCTGTATCCACATTCATTCTTCAACACTCCGACAGGAGCTCGAGAACAATCAGAAATGCGAGGCGGCGCATTGGCGGCGAGGCTCGGCAATACGGCCCGGGCTGCCGACTCTTGCAATCAACACTTGTTCTCCTTCAACCATGACCACCACAGCGTCTCCGGCTGGCCCTGTACCTCTCCGTCCTCATCCCTCACATCTACCGAGATCTAGACTGCCCGTAAAGTATTTTTTGACGCCAAGGCCCACCGCGGCGTCGACAGAGGGGATGACGCGCTCAAGAGCGCGGGCCGCTGCGCGGACGCGCTGCAGGTGCGCGGCCGGCCATGCCCTGCACTTGGTCATATGGCTAACGTCGTACTGTACAGCTAATACCGCGTGCAAATAGCAGCTGGCGCGCGAGCGTCCGCTCTGCACTCTCTACCGCTGCATGGCAACGCCTGCGCGCCGCGCGGTGACACATCGAGCAGCAGCCTTGTGCGTCCCTTCAAGCTGGGCGATACCCTCCCCCCTACCCCAGCTGTGCACCCTGACGAGCGCCCACTGCTAGAGTACTCATTGCACTGGGCATTCGCGGTGCGGTACTTGGCGGGCCTGCACAACTGGGGGCTCTCTGCCCTCGCGAACGTGCCCAAGACGCATTGATACAACAGTCAACATTGACCGCGCGTGCCAACCATCCTGCCTATGCCCACCCCAACCACACAATTGCTGATCGCCGCACGTGTTTCTGCGCAAGGGGCTGCTACACGTTGATCGACGCGCCGCTCGCGTTCACGCAGCATCGTCCGGCATAACCCCCCCTCCCCTGCATCTACCATTATATGTACGGATCAAAGAATAATATAATGCTATTTTACAAGTCCTTTACGAGGCCCCAAAGGCGGGTTAGCCTGCAACCCGCGGGTAACCCGCAGAAACCCGCGTACCCTACCCGCGCTGCGGGTATGGGTTTGGTGAGGGTACGGGTACGGGTCGGCCCCAAAAACCCGGGGGTAGACCCCTGCCTTTCCCTATCCACATGACCTCCGGCAAACGCCGGTCACGCTTTGCAAATGTTTGATTTCCTCGTCCGTCAGAAATACACTGGTATATTGTTTTTTTTACCCAACTTGTACAATCCAAACTTATATAGGCTCTTACCCATCCTACTGAGAGCACTGAGAGCCATGACTCTTGCCAGCTTCAGGCACTAGTTGAAGACAAGTTGAAGAGAAGCACGTGCCTTCCAGATTGGGCAAGAACAATGGGCCCGAGCCGTGTATACTATAGGCTCAACATAGGCAGGCATGCAATTTCAGGTCAGTATATAAGCTGTACCATAGTTTAGTTACTTGGATATAGCCCTCACAGTACATGCCACAGCCTGTGATGAATAATAATTAGGAGGGTCGACTTTCGGTTTAAGGCCCCCTCAGACCCCCCCTCCCTCCCCACCCCCGGTGCGCTATTTTTAGTTTCATCCCCCCTTGGTTATTTTTCAAAACTAATCGCCTGAACCTGCACACTAGGGCTGGGACAGACTGACAGTCAGAAGAAATCCTCATCCAAGAGGTCATCATCGGAGTCCTGTAAAATATCGGGCAGCCCCTCGACGCATCCTTCATCGATCTCCATAGGGCTCGGAAGTAGTCCGGCGGCCTTGGGGACATCTCAGCTGTGCTCGTAGGGTTATTGCGAAACACCCAAGCAACTGCTTGGCAGTGTATTGCAAAAATAGCGAATGACTTACTTGCACAGCCACATGCCCCTCCCGGGGCTTCCGGTGGGGGTCCCGGCCTTCGGGGGCATGCCGGGCGGTCCGCGCGTGGGCGCCTTATTAGGCAGGGGGCAGCGCGCGGCTCGCGTCGCGTGCCCGGCTCGCCTCCGCGCGCGCTGGGCGGGATTGATGGCTCTTCCCAAACGGGAAGGGTGGTTGATCGCCGCCCGCGCGGGTTTGTGCGCGCGCACCGCCCCCCGCTGGTGCCGCCTCTGGCTGCTTGTAGGTCATACAGATCATGTATCAAGTGTATATAATGGTGGATCAAGTACGTAATGGGCCAAATAGTTAGATAACAAGGCAAAAAAGCACCTAAAGTGCGACGAACATTTTCGCCAGCATTTGGGGGCGCGCGCACAGCACGTAAGAGACCGTGTGTGGGTGGTGGGTATATGCCAGTGTGGGGGAGGATATACAGAATATTTGACTAGCCCGAGGAAGGGCTTGTCATCATATGAAGGGGGAACGCGGCGGGCGCGCGCGGGTAGCGCTGTTGGCAGCGGGAGGACGCGAGCGGGGCCGCCGCCGCTGCGCGGCTGGTATTTGACTGGCTGGGGGACCAATGCATGCGGAGGAGGGCGCTTGCACGGGCCGTGAAGGGCCAGGGAGGGTGAGAGGGGGTTTGAGTCGAGAGACGGTGGCGCGGGTGGCTGCGTAACGCCACCCAACGATGTGTGGGATTCCCATAATCCGTGGCTGTAACCAGCGAAACAGTTTGATCCAACCATGGACTTAACCAAGGCTTGGTTATGCTCCCCAGGCTACCCAAGCCTAGTTTTGGCTTAGAGGTAGGCTTTATGTCAACAAGCCAATTCAGGCCCATTTAAGCAGGTTTTAAGGCAGGGAGGTGCCTATCTTGATGGCCAGACCAGTATATACAAGTATTAAATGTATTGGGATCAAATCCGGCCTTTGCCGCGCAGTTTTGAGCCACGCGACGTCCCGAAACTGCTTACGGGCTGCTCTGCTCGCTACTGCCCGTGCGGCACACCGCGCCCCTCAGCTCCTCGCTGCTGGCAGACCGCCCTTCACCTCCTGGCAGCTCTCGTCATGCTCCTGGACTCTCAGGCGGCAACTCGAGTGTCAGCTGCGGCAGCGCGTGCGGCTCCTGCCGGCGTTCCCTCGCGCTCCCGGCACCGCTCCTCCCGCGGCCCCCGGCTCGCTCTTGCTAAACCAGCGGCTCATGCAGCTCTTAGCGGCACTCGTCACGCTCCTGGACTCAGGCGGAAGCTGGTACGGCGGCAGCTTGTACAGCGGCAGCTCGTATGGCGGCAGCTCGCACGACCCCTGCTGGCTTCCTTCGCGCTCCCGGCATCGCTCCTCCCACGCCCCGCGCTTCGCTCTTGCATCAGTAGCTTGCGTGCAGTAGATCCACACACCAGACACCATCTCCCACCAAGGGCTACCCGCGAATTCCCGGTGCGGTGAGAACTCAAAGCGGTTCGCCCATGGCGAGAGGTAGGTGCCCGGCGCAGGGGCCATCTACGCGCTCGCTATACCGATATCGTTCAGCTGGTCGATGCTCTTGCTCGCTTGCGCGCCGCGCACGTTGTCGCCGAGGTGCTGATTGTGTTGTTGTACGTATCGTCACCCATATCAATCTCGCGCTCCCGGTATTGCTCCATCCGCGCTCCCGTTGTCGTTCCTGCGCGCCGGACCGTGTCGGGCGTTCAGACCGAGGCGACGCCAGGCAGCTCCGCGGGTGTGGGCGTGTCTTTGCCCTTGTCAGCGGTCTCCTCGAAGCCGAGTAATGCCTGTGACTCTGCGAGCCACACGTTGGCCTTGTCATTCAGCTCCTGCCATCGTTCGAAGATGTGCCGCTTCGTCTTGCCCATAGGGCTGTTCCAAACGTTGCAGAAATGGTCACGCAGTTGGAGCCACATTGTGTGGTGCTTCAATGCGTATGCACGGGTGCTCGAATGATAGGCTGGGCTGCGACCCAGGTCAACATCGGCACGACGAAGCCATACATCCGCCTCCACTTCGAGACTGCGCAGACAGCGACGCATGTCTTTGCGTAGAAGCTCAGCTTCCTCGACCCAGCGGTCCTTGCGTGCCATAGCCTTTGCCCAGAGGTGTTGAATAGCTGCCCGTCCATTAGTAAAAGTGTGCCACATAAGTTCCATCGGCACTTACTCTTGTCAACGTCATCCTTGTCCACTGAAGCGTTGCCGGAATAGACACCATTGGCGGTCCATATCCACAACATTGTATGCTTGCTGGTAGAAACGTGGATGTGCCGCGCACGTTGACGCCCCGGCCGCAGCCAATTTGCGTGCCGCGTCATCGTCAGAGTCCACCAGCTCGCCCTCCAACTGCAGGTCCTTGGCGAGTAACTTCAGAAAGTCGGGGTCGTCGTCGCAGTTGCGTAGCTTGAGGATAGCCGCGCGGTGAGCGCGGTACGCCTCCGCATCAAAGTCTATGCTTTCTTGCAAGGTTGCGAGCATGGTACGCGCACGGGTGTTCTGCTTCTGTCCCGTTAACGTCTTGTTCCGATACTCGATGTAGTACTGCTTTGCATGTTGCTTCTTGCGCCAGCTGATGTCGTACCTCTATAGTAATACATACCGGCCACTATCGGGGGTCGTGTTGCAACACATACGATAAGGTCGTCGGGGCCGGCAAACCCCGAAAAGGGCTCGTGGCGGTCTCCCGGGCGTTCGGGCATGTGCCTAGCGGTGGCACGCGTGCTCGCCTAATCGGGCGGCGGGCTCGCGTCGCGTGGGTGGCTCGCTCGCGCGCTCGCCGGGCAGCTGTGTCCGTAGGACCTTTGCAAAGGACCCAGGTAATTGCTTGGCAGTCAGTTGCAAATATAGCGAACTTCTTATTTGCACAGCCACATCCCCCTCCCGGGGCTTCCGGTGGGGGTCCCGGGCTTCCGGGGGCGAGCCGGGCGATGTGCGCGTGCTCGCCTTATTAGGCAGCGCACGGCGGGCGGCTCGCGTCGCGTGCCCGGCTCGCCCTCGCGCCCAACAGGCTGATGGCCTTTCCCGAAATGGAAGGGCGGCCGATCGCTGCTTGCGCGGGCCCTGCGCGCGCGCCGCTGCTGGCGGCGCTGCCTCTAATCGTCCAGGGCTCGTATATATCCTGATTATTATATAGATCAACTTGAATATGTATGTAAAATGTAATATAACAGTGTAAATGAATGGGAAAAGCATTTGGAAACATGGCGAAATTTTTCGCCAACGCTCGGGGGCGCGCGCGGGACGCACGGGTGAGGGTGCAGGTCCGAGGTGTCTGTATGACGATGGGGGAGGTGAAGGGTGGTGGCAGCCGAGCCCAGGGACGGGCTCGTCGCGTTTGGGGTAGGTGGCGCGGGGGCGATCGCTGCGTCGGCGTGACAGGGAAAGGCGGGAGCGCGGGGACGTGGGCGGCGTGCATGCGCATGCGCTTGCGGGCGGTCTGCGTGCGGGGTCACCAATGAAGGCGCCCGTGCAGCGTTGGGGCACGGCGCGGCGCGGAAGGACGACGGAGGCGGGGGCGCGGGTAGCCGCATGGCGCGCGCTCGCGTCGCCACCTCTTGCTTCCTGTGCACGCGCCAACGCCGCCAACACGTCGCGCGTAGTGTCTTAAGCCTACCAGGTAGGCGCGGGGAACACGGCGGCGTAGGGCGCGGCGGGTGACGTGGGCGGGGTGTCGCCCTTGGTGCGTGTGGGGGAGGGCGATGGCGCGGTCAGCGAGGCGTTACGCGCAACCACAGGGGGAGGGGGAGGTTCGGGGGCTTGACGTCGCTGACCTGAGCGCCCATATTGCTGGGAGCACGCGAAGGAATGGCTGCAGAGCACCGGTCGCTCTGCAGCCATTCTGATATAGTCGTTAGTACATTACTAGGTGCATATTGTAGTGCATGCACCTAATGGGAACTCCCCAGAGTCCCCCGCACCCCTATATCGAAGAGTTCGCGCCCATCGACGCGCTCTTGAGCGGGCGACGCGGCGCGGATGGCGGCGAGAGCAAAGGTCGACGCGTTACGTCACGTCACGAACGCGCTCATTTCGAGCGCGTTCACGGCGGGTCGTAACGCGATTGCCACTCGTCGTGCCCTAAGATCGCTCTCAAACTTTGTATGTAAGCTTAATATAAGATGTAGTCTATATACTTTAGCTCACTGTGTAGCCCTCATGCAAGGAACATAGCTGTATAGCATAGAGTTGCTCAATGTTCACTCTGCCAGATTACTGATCACCATCATCTGATTTATTTGAGCTGCTTGAGACCCTCTAAGTACTTGTATTCTGTCTAGTAGCTATGGCTCAGCATGCTCCAACTTTGACTGTAGTCAGGCCCTAAGATGGGAGCTCAGAATGGCTTACCCAGGAGCTTGTGAAGCAGTAGAATATACAACCTTCTCCTCAACAACTTTGAGGTCATATCAGGCCAATTTTCAACGGATTTCTTTCGTTTCTTTTTGTAAACAATGCTAATGAATGTACTGTAGGCTCTCCGAGCCGCAAAAACGCTCGGAGATGATTCCGAAATGGCGCCGCCGTCGAGGCGCGCGTCCGCGGCGACGCCCGGCTTTCCGGTCCGACTCGCCGACCGTCTGCGAACAACGCATCTCAGCTCTCAACCACGACGATGCCGGCCGCCCGGTTGCCCGTTCCATCCCCTCGCCTTTAAATTCGACTCCGCGCCCCTCAAGATGAAGGTTTTAAGCCTACCCCGTGGCTCGGTAGGCTACAACGCGGATGACGTTGGAGGCGAGCGCGCGCGAGATGGCGCTGCAGGTGCGTCACTACCCCTGCAAACACCGCTTTTACTGATTATTGTACTCTATGCTACTGTAGCAGGTGCTTCAGCGAACGAGACGGCAAGCAGCGCGGCCACCGCGCGAAACATGGCGGCCCACACAGATCGGCGAGCGGCTCGCCTGACACGCGTCTCGCGCGACAGGCGTCCGTTCGTCGCTACCTCAAGCCATCCCACACCCCTCATATCCAATCCCCCAAGTCCCTCACGTGTCCTACCCACCAAGAGCAGAGCCCGTTGAAGACTCATTGCACCGGGACTTCCGGTGCTCTGCTCTTGGCTGGAGACGCGTCGATAGGGCTCCTCGACACCACACCTACCGCAGCTGTGGTCACTGCATCGCCGGAGACACCCCACGCCACACCCCGCGCACTGCATCACACGCCAGCACGCGCCTATCCCCCTCCCCCCTCCCCCGAGCTGGTGCATGTGCAGGCGTGACAGCAGCTCTACGAGCTCTGTCGCCGCCTTGTGGTGCATCTCGCCGTCACGACGCGTCGAGAAACGCGTCAAAGACGGCGGCGCGTACACGCCCAGCGCGTACGCGCATGCGTAGCGCGCGCATGCTCGCGCTCGCAACGCACAGCAACGGCAAGCGCGCTTTGAGGCCCGTCCGCTGCACAACGCCCCTCCCCTCCTCCCCTTACATACCCGCATACTCTCGCCCACGCTTGCTTGCCCCACATCCGCGGCGCGGGCGCGACGCGTAGCGCGCGGCTTTTTCAACGCCTTTTTGTGCATTTTGTCCCTGTTTGCCCACCCTACGTATATAAGTATCTATTTCTCAATATATATACATTGTTTTCCCAAGCCCCCGAGCGACGAATTGCCCCGACGCCGGCGGCGGCGGCGCGCGCGCACCTGCGCGAGTGCTGATCAACCGCCCTTCCCTTTCGGGAAGGGCCATCAATCGCGCCCAACAGCCGCGAGGGCGAGCCGGGCACGCAACGCGAGCCGCCCGCCGCGCGCTGCCTAATAAGGCGAGCACGCGCGGACTGCTCGGCACGCCCCCGAGGCCCGGGACCCCCACCGGAAGCCCCGGGAGGGGGATGTGGCTGTGCAAATAAGAGGTTCGCTAGATTTGCAACTGACTGCCAAGCAATTACTTGGGTCCTTTGCAAAGGGTCTACCGCCACAGGTGCGCCGGGCACCTGTAGACGTAGGCCTTTTGCAAAAGTACCTGGACTTTTCCGAGCAACGAATTGCAAAAGCTAGGGACCCCTACTCCACACAGCCACACACCCCTCCCAGGGATTCCGGCCGGGGCCCTGGCTCACGGCGAGCTGCCGAGCCATGACCCCTAGGCAGCCCAAATAGGGCAGGGGCTCACGGGTCACCCGCCGTGCACGCCCGGCTCGCCCTCACACTTGCCGTGCACCATGTGCACTCCGCGTCGCCTTCCCGTTTGGGCGGCGCGGGCGATCGGCGTGCTCGGGGGCGTCGCGCGCGCCCGCCGCCGCCGTCGCTAGCGCTCCCGGTCACTCGGGGGTTGGTAAAAACATGTGTAGATGCCTGTCCATGACTGGAAACACGTCAGTGGCAGACGCGATCTACGATGACTGAGCTGAACAGACCTGTATGACATGAAGCGGCATAGACCTGTGTCGCTCAACGCAGCACTCCCGACACTGCAGGAAGTTGCCACACTCCCAACAGCAGAATATCTCCGAGACAGATGTAGGGGAGGGTGGGTCAAGAGGTGGAAGCGGGGGATCTTCGTTGTCGCCTATTGTCGCGCCTGCTGCAGGCGGTGGATTCTCGCTGGACGCCACTGGTGCGCAGGCTGAAGGAGAGTATGTTGCCTGGCAGGTTGTGCACCGGGGATCGTCATGAGCGTATCGAAGTCCTTCCCCCCCACATCATCTCCTCAAGGAAGTCTTGCTGGGAGACTTCGCGCCAATTCTGAGTGCACGATGCGCTTCATGGTGATGAACTGAGCGCGGCTGCACGTCTCGCCCTGTCGTGGGAAGCGCCGCCATGGGCGCGCGCCAAGTTGACTTTTGGCCCGAAAATGGCCCCCAACTTCGTATATACGTTCGAAAGCTCTCGCTGAGATTTTCACTTTTCATATACCGACCTCGAGACGATTTTTTGAAGAAAAACGAGCCCCCACGACGAAGTCCAAGCCTCATGTTCCGCCAAGAAAGGCAGGAGAGCCGGTCAAAGCACCTTTCCGCCAAAATCCGGCCGAGTGGGCCCAGCCGGCTACGCCTCTTGCGAGGAACGAGTCACGTGGTGTAGCCGGATGGGAACGAGCCTATCCTCGCACCAGATTGCGCCCACGTGAAGAGTAAATCTATGAAGACTGCAGCAGATATAGTACACAAGATACACGGGCTAATGTCAAAAGTCAAGATATACTGCAAAATACAACCGATGTGATTCCCTGCAACACCGCTTTGCGCGCGCCGTATTGTCTACTCGTCGAGGCTCAGAGTCGACTCCTGCGAGGCGTCCCAAGGAGTCGTCGAGACAGCTGACATGGTGCCCCAGACAGCCGGGTTCCTGTGCACGGGCGAGCTGCCTGACGAGCTCGATGCCATATCCGAATCCAGGTTGTTGTCGTTGTCGGGGAAGAGCTCCTCGAACGTATATATCCTATGAGGCATCAGTCAGTGACCCATGATACAAGAGCCAGCATGCTTACCTTCCATCCTCGGGAACAACAGTTGAGCCTGCCACACTATATATGATGTCGAGCGGCGAAGGATCGCGCGTAAGACACCATAGCGTAACCCCACCCACAACGTTCTGCACCCCCGCAGATCGTGTGTTCACCGAGCGCTGCCGCGGCACATATGACGCGCTGATGCGCGTCGGGGGCACGTATGAGGGCAGGCCTTGACCGGCCAGAAAGCTTCTGTGAACACGGTGAGACATTTCTCTCATATGCAGCCATGGAACTCACCGGTACGCAGCGTCCCTCAGCTCATGAGGGTTCGATGGAACAGCCCGGCGGGGGTCCCAAGGGAACAGGCGTGTGCGGTCCTTGATAGAGCGCTGTATGAAGGCGCTGCTGTGTTCAAATGTCAGAGACAAGCGCGCCGCGGAAGGAGACACTGCGCACCGATATGTTTCGTGCAGTTCGCAACGACCGTGACGGACGAGGTCAACAAAGTCCAGCACACGGCCGTTAAGCTCGGCGTGCGCAACACGACTTTGTGATCTTGTAAGCATAATGCACAGAGGGAAGGATGAATCAACTTACTAGTCAGCCAGTAGCTTTGCAGACACGGGTTGCGAACACGGGAGGTGGTAAGGTTCGTCCTTAACCGCGTCCTCGGCACGTCGGTGGCCATGGGCGGAGGGCTACCGGTCAATGAATCATCGGTGGAAGCCACGCTGCCGACGTCAGATGCGGAGTTGCTCGCCTCGGGATTGTCGAGAACATTGTACTTGCCGGCCAACAGGTCGGCGATGTTGACGTTGGGGAAAAAAATTTCGAACATGTCGGGATGTTCGCGTGCGAAGCTGGTCAGCTTGGGCAGGTCGGCGCGCCCGCCAGGCAGGTAGGCCATAGTCTGGCCGCCAATGGTTAGGACCTCGAAGGGCAACGAGTCACTGGGATCCGAAGGAGAGGTCATTGTGGATGGGGGGATGGAGGGAGAAAGCAAGACGAGGGAGTTAGATGGCGCTTCTTGACGGGCGGAAACAAGGCGCGATGCAGGGGCGTGCCGCACGTGCAGCGGTGGTTCAACATTGGTTCCCACGGTTGACTTTGTGCCGCTCCGCAGAAGACTCGTGAATAGGGACACAGCAAGTCCGTTCTGACCTTCGGAAACGGTTGCATTTGGTACAGGCTGGCGGATGACCTCAGGCGCCGGTTTTATGATGATATTTGCTAAGCTTCAGTGTAGAGCGCCGTCTTGTTGTAGGATGGCCATTGTACTCCTCGCGTTATTCCTTCCGGATTTATGATCATTACACATAGAGCCTTACGAAACATCAGAGACTTTGGTGTTCTAGGCGATGTGTGGATGTCTAGACCTTGACAAGAAGCTCCGCAAGGGGAAGTTCGCTGACCGGGCCCGCCGCTGCGTATTCATCGGTTACGCACTCTCGGAGGGGACAAAAGGCTACAAGCTCCTGGAAGTCTCCACCGGCAAGATATTCACATCACGCCATGTCAAATTTGACGATGCCTCCTCCGCCCCAGCCGAGTTGCGCTCTGAAGACGATGACGAGCAGTGGGAGGACTTCCGCAAGCATCTCCGCCCGCGCAACATCTCCTCACCACCTGATGATGACGAGGACATGTTCACAGCGCAGAACTAAGTCAACTAGAGCGGTAGCAACCAAGTCAGTGATATATTCAAGCAAGTAAAACGTGTAGCTACGCACCTAGAGCGGTAGCAACCAAGTCAGTGATAGAGACTTGGTTGTGTCCGCTCTAGGAGCGACGAGTCTCGGCATTCGCCGGTGTACTATACAGTCAGGTGGGTCATGTGAGATAGACGCGGTCACGTGATCCGAAAAGCGCCAAGATATACCAAAACTAGGGATAACGCGAGACGTGCTCGGTCACCCCTTCCAACACACCCCCCTGATCCAGCAAGCCTAGCGTACCAATCCAGTCAGCCCCACCATGTGCTGCAGCTTGTTGCGCGCCAGCGCCTTCGTCATCATGTCCGCAGGCATGTCCACCGTGTCCAGATGCACAAGACGCACCGAGCCCTTCCGCACCTCATCGCGCAGCCAGTAGAAGCGGAGGTCGAGGTGCTTCATCCGACCGTGACAGCTGATGTCGTACCTCTATAGTAATATATAGTGGCCACTATCGGGGGTCGTGTTGCAACACATACGATAAGGTTGTCGGGGCCGGCAAACCCCGAAATGGGCTCGCGGCAGAGCCCCGGGCCCTCGGGCACGTGCGGGGCTGTGGCCCGCGTGCTCGCCTAATTGGGCAACGGGCTCGCGTCGCGTGCGCGGCTCGCTCGCACGCTCGCCAGGCGCGATTGATGGCGCTTCCCGTTTGGGAAGGGCGGGCGATCGGCACCCGCGCGGGTGCGCGCGCGCGCCGCCGCCGCTGGCGGTGGCGCTCTCATCGCTCCTGGGTTGCACAAAACATGTAAATTAGATAGGGCATGGTATATATCAAGCCAAAATGTGTGTAGGGGGTTGAATAAGTATGAAAACAGCGATAAACAGCGCGACGAAAAATTTCGCCGGCCCTCGCCGCCGCGTGCGTGCAGCACGCGCTGCCGCTCTTGGGGGTGTGGACGTGGGGGGCATGTAATAGGTTGGGCCCCGGCCCGGGGGATAGGACATAGTGCCCCTGTCAAACCCAAGGGCAAGGTGCGTCCATCGGGAATCGCATGATGCGGCGGGAGGGGGCGGTGTAGATGCGGCCCGTAGCGACGGTGTTGGACGTTGTGTCGTTGCATGGGGCGTCGCGGCATGCGCACGCGGTGTGGGGTGAGGCGTAGTTGAAGGCGGGGGCTTGGTGGAAGGCGGGGAGGGGAGGGGCACGGTACGCGCGCGCGCCTGCTGGGTGGCCGATCGAGCCGACCGCCGCTGCTTGCAGTGCGTGCCGGCACCTCGAGCGCATAGCGCGCAAGAGGACGCCTATCACGCCGGTCGGAGGTGAGGGCGGGGGGCGAGGGGACGGCACCGGCGACCTGCGCATCCCTGTTCCGTTATGCGCTGGCGCGAGGTCTGTGGACATTGTGTGGGGCGGGGTGACGTCCCGCGATGTGAATTCTTGTCGGGGATGCGCTGCGGCGCTTGTAAGCCGGTCGGGTATGTGTAGATGGCTGCAGCGCGCTTGCACGCGCTGCAGCCATTCTAGGCATTATGTTAGTTACACGTATTGAATAATGAAGGGAACGCACCTGCTGGGGACTCCCCAGAGTCCCCGCGCCCCATCCTTGGAGTATCGCGCCCATCGGGCCGCTGTTGAGCGGCCGGCGCGTCGCGAGTGGCGGCGAGAGGAGAGATGTTCGCGTTACGTCACGTCACGAACGCGCTCATTTCGAGCGCGTTCGCGGCGAGACGCACCGCGATTCCTCCGGATCGCGCGTTTCGATCGCCCTGATATCTTATGTACAAACCTTGCTAGCTTTACCCTATGAGAATATAAACTCGCTGTAAGGCACCCACGGTCAGAATATACTGCAGTAGCTTTGAGCAGCTTAATGTCACCTTCAAGTAACAATGATCAGTCCTATTCAATTCATTTAGGCTTTATCAAGTAGTGAAAACACCTGCAAGAGGTACAGTAAAGATATCTACACATGCTCCAAGCTTGACTGTAACGAGGCCATCAGACAGTGGCTCAGAATCGACTCCCTCAACCGTTGTGCACGAGTAGAATCTGACGATGTTCAGTACATAGTTCAGAGGTTATATCAGGCTGTTTTTAAACGAAAATCTTCCGCTCTCTTCCGAATCTAAGACTATCAACAGTACTCTAGATATCCCCGCCGTTGAAAACGCTCCCCGACGCTTCAGAAATCCTGCCGCGGTCGTTATGCGCGACGGCGGCGACGGTCGGCATTCCGGTCCGAGTCGCCGCGCGTCCGCAAACGGCGCCTCTCAACCTTCCACCACCACGATCTCGACCACGCGGCTGGCCCCTCCCTTCCCCCTTCCTTTCGTCCGACCCGCGCACCTCAAAAACCGCAAGAATATAAATCGTCAGCGGTTGATCGTGGCACGACGAGCCGCCCGAGGCGGATGACGCCGCGGGGAGGGGCAGGCGCCGGCGCCCAAAGACACGCCACAGGTGCGTAACTACGCCCTGTATGAGTTCTTATGCTGACGGAAATGTACTACAGACTGCGGCGACGACGGGCGTGAGCGCACGAAGCGCGTTTCGCGCAAGCGATCGCCCCTCGCGCCTCGTCGCCGGTCTTCAACATGAAGCGGAGCACCGACCTGCAACATACTCACCCGGTGCTGGTTAACGAGCTGTCCGGCTTCCTCCCCCCCTCCCCCCTCTCTTAGCGCCTAGCGCACCCTTGACCGAGAGCCAAACCGCTCGAGGACTCACCGCACCGGGACTTCGCGGTGCGGCTCTTGGTCAGGGCTCAGCGCCGCTCAGCGGGCTCCAAAGGGGTGGGGGACGCTCGCACTACGCGTACGCACAGCGTGCGCCCCCGGGAGCGAAGCCAAACGGCATCGGAGGCCACAGACGCCACCCGCGCCACATGTCCGCCACCCTCCCTCCCCCCTCCCCTCAACTGCGCCTGTGGCGCCTCGGTCGTCCCCTCTGCACGTCACATGAGTGGGACGGCAACGTCTGCTCATGCGGGCGCGCGTCTTGGCGCCCCCCGCCGCCCATGCCGCCCCGGCCGCCCATGCCGCGTGCACCTGCCGCGCCACGCCCCCCTCGCCCATCGAGCCCTTCCCCCGGCTCCTTGCTCATTTTGTATGAGCTCCCACTACTCCCCATCCCCTTCACCTACCTGCGGGTTCCCTCGCGCGTCCCCCGCTCGCTGCCGCGCACCGACGAAATTTTTCGCAACGCGCTTTTTCGCGTTATTTCAGCTACCACCGCATTTATTACGTATATAGCATATATATGGTACTATAGACGTGTTTTGTGCCACCTAGGAGTGACGGGGAGGTCGCCGCCAGCGGCGGCGGCGCGCGCGCGCACCCGCGCGGGTGCCGATCGCCCGCCCTTCCCAAACGGGAAGCGCCATCAATCGCGCCTGGCGAGCGCGCGAGCGAGCCGCGCACGCGACGCGAGCCCGTTGCCCAATTAGGCGAGCACGCGGGCCACAGCCCCGCACGTGCCCGAGGGCCCGGGGCTCTGCCGCGAGCCCATTTCGGGGTTTGCCGGCCCCGACGACCTTATCGTAAGTGTTGCAACACGACCCCCGATAGTGGCCGGTATGTATTACTATAGGGGTACTGCATAAGGTGACCGTGATGCTCCGGGTTCTTCGCCACCTGCAGCGCCGAGTTGTTGTCGATGTAGAGCGTTGATGGCACGTCCTTGACCGGGTAGCCCAGCTCGGTCAGGAAGTTGCGCATCCACAGCATCTCCACCTGGGTGACCCACCCCAGGTAACTAATTAGATGACATCCAACTGAGTTAGTTGGCATCTAGTTTGATCCCTTTGTGTTGCTTTCGAGGACACTTCAAGATTTCTCTCGAGATTCCCGCCCGAAAGACTTCAAGTAATTCACCAACGATGCCCGGCAGTTCCCGCAACGTCGGCAACGTCTCCGCCCCGGGTCGCACGGTACGTGGGCGCGTCACCCGATGCCCGCCGTTGATGGGTGGCACTTCAGGGCCGTGGCGGGCGTCGGCGGCGTCGTCGTTGATGCCGTCAACGTCACGGGGTGACTCGGACTTAGCACCCACACACGCCCGTTGCCTCCAAATGACTCCGAGGTGTCGGGCATCGTTGCCCCGCCGCTCTTGCTCGTTGCCGCACACGGTGTCGGGCATCAAGTCAACGCTGTTGGCGGTGTGTGGCTCAAGAACTCCGTAAAATTATATATGATGAACATAGCCTAGATGCCATGTATGTACCATGAAGACAATTAAGTACAGCTGTAGAACGGGGTGCGCACCGTCCCCCGAGCTGCACTGAAGGGGCGCGCGTCTTGGGTAAGCCGCAACGCGAGCAGCGGCAACGGCCTTGATGACGCACCTGACGACATGCGCCGTCGCGGGATGCGGCAATCACAGCGGGGGTCAGTGACATAGGCACGTTGGGGAACGCGGAGCAATCGCGGGGGACACGATCACTTCAACGCCTCGCTCCTCGGCTCTCCCAAGCTGCCTCGTCCATGCCCTCTCCACAGTAAGTACTGATGCGGAAGATGCGACTGCGTGGTGGAGCGCGCGCGGGAATGGCGTGCACTCTCCTGGGACACGGGGTTTGGGGGGGGGGGGGGGGCGCAAGAGCAACGGTGGTTGTGAGCACAGGCCGGCCTGCTGCGCATAGTAGGGTCGTTGAGGAGTGTTCATGGAGTGTGACGGGCCAGAGGAGGGCAGAGATGGCGGGGGTGGTGATGAACGGCCGACAACGGCCTGCTAGCGCAGGACGAGCGCATGTAGGCGTGCGCCATCCAGAGAAACTTAGGGAGACCCCCAGGTATCACTGCTGCGGAGGTGACAGTGGCGCGTCCTCACTGTGTCGTCCCAGGCAATGCACGTCCCCGCGCGCTCAGCTACATAGATCGAGACAAAATGATCGGTGGTTGTCAGCGATTAAACGAGTAAGCACGCATAAGAAGCGCACCTTATGAGCCATCATGCTCGCATACTCCATATTTTTCTTCAGGGAGGCGTACGGCGCGTCGCGCGGCGCGCGACGAGATGGTCGACGACAAGGAGGATCGTGACAGTAACGTCACGAACGCGTCCATCAAGGACGCGTTCACGCGGGTGTGTACGCGATTGCGAGGGATCGCGGGAGTCCCTTCCTGTGAGACAGATTCAGACAACGATAATACTACCTCCCATTGAGCGATCTGGGCGCAGGATGGGTCTCAGGGTCCAGGAATATACCTAGAGTGACCACCGTGATTGAAGTAGAGCCCCAAGAGGTAGTAAGTGAAAGGTTCAATGGTATTCAGCCATGTATGACTATGATAAAATGAATGACAAGTTAGAGGCTGTAATTCTCTACATGCTCCAACTTTGACTGAACTGATTCCATGAGATGAAGCAGGAGAACGCTCAAAAACGCTGCCTACGAGAGGTTGAGAACTGGTTTCCAGCAGGGCTTGGCCCGTGAAAACAAGTACTCAAAGTGTGACCCTTTCCAATGGTTGTATCACTACAAAAGTCTCAGGATATGTACACTCAGTCATTTCATGGACCATAGCGCAGAGCTTTTACGCTCTGATATCCCTCGGCACTCGCCCGGGACCGTCGAAGGCAACGACAACTCACCTCGGATATCGGTCCGGGGCGCCGCGTGCTCGCCATCAACCCATCTCTGCCAGCAACCACGACTGCAGCGCGGACGCAGTCGCACGCGCCTCCCCTGCGGCCTCGCAGGGCTCCTCCCTATACCTTTTCCTTGCGCAATACGAAGAACGGGACGAACCGGAACACTCATTAGCGCTCCGCGGCGGGTTTAGCGGGAGAGGTGACGCGCGGCGTGCCTCCCGCCCAGGTACGTCGCCCGTGCCTCTTTCAAGATAGACACGGATTTACCAATCAAATAAGAACCTAGGGATGATACAGGATGGCGCGTGGGGGAAGACGCACGGATCGCCGCCGCCGGAAGCTCAATGGCGAGCGCGGGACGAAGGGGTTCCCGCGGGCGCTGCCCGCATGCATCGCACCCACGCACTCCAGCGGGAGGCAGACGGCAGAAGGAGAGCACGAGCCCGCGTTACAGCACTGCCTGTCGTCGCGAGCGGAAGCCGCTCGTGAGCAGCGCGCGCTGATCTCCGGGGTCGAGCGCTTCCCAGCGCGTCTGCCATATCCGCCAAGCGCTCAGCCCGCTAGGGCGTGCGCCACGCAAGCTCCTCGTGCACCGCCGCGTACAACATTGACGGCCCCACCATCCTCGCGCCTTCCACGTCGCCCCCTCCCCACCGCCCGCCGCTCCGCTTTACCTCCTGGGCGTCACTGAGGTGCATGGGCAACGATGCGAACGGCTTGAGATGCGCTGATACGTCTGAGATACAGCCGTAGCGCGCTACCCCCACGCCCCCGTGCCCGCCGCACATGTCGCGACGTCCCCCGCCCTCAGGCTCTTTCATACCGCGTCGCGTCCCCGCAGGCGGGGTTGCATCGCTGCCCCTTGCTTAGATACACGTATACGAGATGATATACATTTTTTTCGAGTATCGCGCCGCTGTGAATCCCGCGTCGCCGACGCCGCATGCAGCGGCGAAGCGCGCATTTGCCGGTGACAACAACGCGTCATCACGCGTAGCGGAGCGGTAGAGCAGGACGAGCCCGTATCAGGCCCGTAAGTATGCCCTAGGATGGAAGGCCCGGGCTCGTCGCTATGTTTTGCTGAGCGCCGACGACGCCGCCGACGCCCGCCACGGCCCTGAAGTGCCACCCATCAACGGCGGGCATCGGGTGACGCGCCCACGTACCGTGCGACCCGGGGCGGAGACGTTGCCGACGTTGCGGGAACTGCCGGGCATCGTTGGTGAATTACTTGAAGTCTTTTGGGCGGGAATCTCGAGAGAAATCTTGAAGTGTCCTCGAAAGCAACACAAAGGGATCAAACTAGATGCCAACTAACTCAGTTGGATGTCATCTAATTAGTTACCTGGGGTGGGTCACCCAGGTGAGCATCTCCTGCCCTGCAGAGACTGCTGCGATGTACTCCGCCTCAGTCGTCGATAGCGCGACCACCGTCTGCAGCTTCGACGACCAGGAGACAGCGCCGCCTGCCATCATGACGATCAGTCCACTCGTCGACCTGCCGTTGTCCGGATTACCGCCGTGATCCGCATCGGTGTAGGTGTAGAACGGCTCCGAGCGCGGCCCAACCAGCGTCCCATCGTAGGTCAGCTTGTGATCAAGCGTCCCCTTGATGTAGCGGAACACGTGCTGCAGAGCAGTGACGTGCTTGGGACCCGGTTTGGCGCAGTGCCGCGCTAGGACGGAGACGGGGTAGGCGAGATCAGGACGAGTGGCGATGGCGAGGTAAGCAATGGCGCCTACTGCAGAGGCGTAGTCCCGGCCCTTGGTAGCTGATGACTCGTGCTCCTCGGGCGTCTTGGGAGCGTCATCAGCGGATAGCTTCACAGACGGATCAAGAGGCGTGATGACGGTACCGCAGTCCTGCATGCCGTAGCGCTGGAGGATGTCGAGGGCGTACTGGCGCTGGGAGAGCGAGAGCTTGCGCTGAGAGCGCTCGCGCTGGATCTCGACACCTAGCAGCCAGTTGGTGGGTCCCAACTCGCGCAACTTGAAGTGGCGCTTCAGCTCCTCGATGATCCCCTGCGCTGCGTCCTCCGTTCTGGCGCCAATGGTCATGTCATCCACAAAGACGGGCACAATGATACGGTCGTCACCGCGGCCGTACACCCAGACGCTGTGCTCGCATACGATCCGGGCGAAACCCATCCCGCACAGCACCTTGTTCAGCGTCTCGTGCCAGACATGACTCGCCTGCTTCAACCCATACAGCGACTTCTTCAGGCGCCAGACGTAGTCCTTGCTGCGCATCTCGAATCCGGGCGGCTGCTTCATGTAGACCGTCTCCTGCAGGGGGCCATTGAGGAAAGCGTTTTTTCTCCGATTATCTCTGACTTGTGTGCTGCCGCTCTAGTGTGATCTGATCCTCTGTTCTACCTCGGTTAGGTTATGAGCCCCGCGCTCTAGCCACTCAGATCAAGCAAAAGCGACCTCCGCACCATATTCGCCGTTGCCGGCGCATTTCAGCTGCGATTCCCTCCGTTCGCGCGGCAGTCTACGCGCAAGGGTTCCCTCTACCCCTGTGCCGACCCGCGTTCCGCGAAAATCGCCTGGTCGCCCGCAACAGCTCCGCGAAAAACGCAGTCTCCGATCGGGCCAATCCGGAACCCGTTCTCAAACTCGCCGTCCTGCGCCCATTTCTCCCCCCGCCCTCCCCGTTCAAGTTTGACGCCTTCCCCCACGTCGTCCCCTACACGTCGGCGTCACCGCCGTCGCGCTAGCCCCACCCGTTCCCACGCTATTCCCCCGTCATCATCATGGCCCAGCGCGACTCTGATGGGCGCCCCACGCTTACTCGCCTCAACTGGGGCTGGTACGAGCTCGAGATCGAGTCCTACCTGAGCAGCAAGGGCGTTCTGCGCTATGCAAAGGGGACAGTGATCGAGTTCAAGCCCAAGGACGCTGCCAACCCCACAGAGAGCGAGTACCGCCTTATAGAGGAGTACCAGCGCTTCAGGGAGAAGGCTGCTGGCGAGCTCTGGCTCTCCATTGAGGACTCGCTGCGCCCGCAGTTCTCGGCGAAGCGTGCTGACCCGGCCGAGCTGCTGAAGGCGCTCAAAGCCAAGTTCCACCTGCAGGTGCCTGGGACGCGTTTTGCCGCGTTCAATGACTTCTTCAACATCGCTCTGGACGATCCCGATGCGCCCGCCGCCCTCCAGACCCTCCTCACCCGCATCGATCAGGCGATCGCCCGTGTCCAGTCGCTGCGCCCTGCCGCTGGCTACGACATCACCACGATGGATGAGGAGCTGTGCGCCATGGTCGCGCTGCGCGCGCTCGCCACCTCGTCCAACTCGCAGCACGAGACGCTCTATACGTCGTTGCTTGTGGACAAGAACATGACGTACTCGACGCTCAAGGACATCATCGACCGCGAGTTCGCCGCTCGGGGTATGGCGGACAACGCGGACCCGCTCGCTGCTAACCGCGCCGGCTTCACGCCGACGTGCGCCAACTGCCGCGGCCCGCACTTCCTGCGCGAGTGCAAGGAGTTTGTGCCGCTCTGGAAGCAGCGCGAGGAGGCCGCCGCCAATGCCGCCAAGGCGCCGAACCAGCGCGGGCAGGGCAAGAAGAAGAAGAACGGCGGCAACGCGGCCAACGCGCAAGCCGCGCCCGCCACTGACGCGTCCTCGTCGTCTCCCCAGTCCGCCTCTGCTGCGCGTGTCGAGTCTGCTGGCCAGGCAAGCGCTTTCCTTTCGTCCACCGCGCTCCGGGAGTGGCTCCAGTCAAAGGCTGCCGCTAACTTCAACACCGACACAGGTGCCTCTCTACACATGACGCCCCGGCGAGACTGGTTCATCACCTACTCGCCGCATCGCGTGCCCGTTCGCCTAGCAAACGGCACGATCGTCTACTCAGCGGGCATCGGGTCGGTGCAGTATCAGCCGGTGGATGGGGAGAAGAAGTTGCAGCCGATCGTGTTCTTTGATGTCCTCCATGTCCCCCTCCTTACATCGAATCTATTGTCCATCTACCACCTCACTGCGCACAAGGGGTACGAGGTTCAGATTAAGGATAAGCGCGTCATGTTCTGCCGCGCCGGGACGCTCGTCTGCACTGCTACGGTTGACGAGTCCAACACGGGCTACCTGGACGGCCACGTTGTTGCGCCGCCTGCGCCGCAACGCGTATGCTGCCACTACGACGCTGCCGCTCGACGCATCGCTCTGGCATCGCCGCTTCGGACACGTCAACCATGGCGACATCGGCAAGCTGCGCAGCCGCAAGCTCGTCAAGGGCATGCGCTTCGACACCTTCACCGCGCCGGACCCGATCTGCGAGCCATGTATCATGGGGAAACAGACTCGGAAGGCAGTTCCGCGCGGTCCAGGAGAGCGCGCTAAGCGGCGCCTCGAGCTGGTTCACACCGACTTGAAGGGGCCGATGCCTGTGGCAACAAAGGAGGGCTACCGCTACTGGATCACCTTCATTGATGACAAGGAGCGCTGGCGGACGGTGGTCTACCTGAAGAAGAAGAGCGATACTTGGGCCGCTATTTGCGCGTTCAAGGCGGCTGCTGAGATTGAGACGGGCGAACGATTGGAGGTGATGCGCTGCGATGCCGGTGGCGAGTACATCACCAAGGCGATGTTGGAGCAGGCGCGCCGTGAGGGTTGGCGACTCGAGTTCACTGAACCGGACGAGCCGCATCAGAACGGCGTTGCAGAGCGAGCTAATCTGACTCTAGCAAACGCGGCCAGCTCTATGCTGTGGGAAGCGAAGCTGCCGCCTTCGTTCTGGGCCCATGCCGTCTCCGCCTTCAACCACGTCGACAACCGTGCCCCTACGTCCTCGCTACCGCCAGACAAGACGCCCTACATCGGCTGGAAGCGCAAGAAGCCGGATGTCTCGTACTTCCGCGTCTTTGGCTTATCAAGAGAAGAATGCACAAACACAGACACAAACACGCAAAATGACGGTCGAAGACAAAAGCTTAAGTGACAGGTGTAACTCGTAACTAAGTGTGACTATCCCAATCGGGCCGGTCCAAGCACACCAACTCCAACACTCCCACCTGTGCGCCAGACCACAGGGAAACTCCCACCTAACCAGGCAACTCCCACCTAATCCTGCAGCTCCCACCAAATCCTGCAACTCCATGGATCACGAGAACAGAGGGCTCACGCCATGAGCGTGCCCGGCACCGCGGGAGGAGGCCGAAGAGGACACGGGCGACGGGGCGCGGTACGGCGAAGGCGAACGGTGACGGGGAGGGGAGGACTGACGATGAGGGATGACGTACGTGCCGTAAGCCTGGTGAACCTGGTAGGCCTGCTCCACCTCCGCATCCATCTCCGCCACCGATTGGGCCATGGTCGCATTGAGGTGGACCTTGTCCATGATCCTCTGCTTGATCGCCTCCGGCATCGAGAACATGCAGAAGGCAGCAATATGACCGGGGTGCCCGCACCGATGACAGTCGCTGCTGTTGACGTCGCACCAGCGGTAGCCCTTGTCATCCATCCAGGATGCGCTGAGGTCCAATGTGCGACCACCAGAGCGAGGCTCCGCATCCTTCCGCTGGGGACGCCCAGAGCGAGCGGCATTCGCGGCTAGGAGCCGCGAAGTATCCTCCTCCTCCGTCTTGACGAAGTCGTAGTTGAGCGCAGGGGACGAGGTGAGGGTGCCGATGGCGCTCGTGAGGGTGGGCTCGGTGGACTGGGAGAGGAGGGTGGTGCGGACGGTGAAGAAAGCCGGGTGGATGTTCATGAGGATGACGTCCAGGATCTCGGTGTCCGCAACGGAGATCCCCATGTCAGTGAGGACACGGGCCTTGTCCCGAACAGTGGTGATGAACTGCTCGAGGGACTGGGTGGGGAAGTCATGAGAGCACTGGTAGAAAGCCTTGCGCGCTGCAACGCGTCTAGCCATGGTGGACTTCGTGTACTTCGCCTTCAGCGTTGCGTACATCTCCCAGCCTCCATACTTGTCCTTCACGACCGCCTCCACATCCCTCTCCAGCCTCGTAGCAAGAACAAAGCCGATGGCATTGTCTAGAGCGACATCGGCATCAGCCACCTTGGTGGTCTTGTCGCTGGTGACCCAGGTGGCGTTGATGCCGCGGCAGAACCTGACGATGTTCTCCTCGAAGGCGTACCAGTTCTCCTCCCCCCGGAGCTTCTCCTTGTCCATAAGACTGTTGACAGCATAGCTGGGGATCGACATAGTGGGTAGATGGTGCAGATAAGGGTGATCGATGGGGGCGAAAATTTTCAGAGGATGAAAAAGCGAGTTTTTGAGCGTCAAAAGGCAAGTTTGGGGGTTTGGGGATATGATTAGAGCGCGGGGCTCATAACCTATCAAGAGAAGAATGCACAAACACAGACACAAACACGCAAAATGACGGTCGAAGACAAAAGCTTAAGTGACAGGTGTAACTCGTAACTAAGTGTGACTATCCCAATCGGGCCGGTCCAAGCACACCAACTCCAACATGGCTGCCTTGCCTACGTCCTGGTGAAGAAGCGACACCGGCGCGCGCTCGAGCCGCACTCGCAGAAGTGCATCTTCATCGGCTACCCGCCCGGCACCAAGGCCTGGCTCTTCTGGAACCCGGCTACCCAGAAGACGCTCATCTCCTCGCACGCCGTCTTTGACGAGCGCTACATGCCGGGAAACTCTACCAAGAGTATAAACTTGATTACCGCGTCGCTCCTGGACAGAGGTGAGGGACCACCGGACTTTGGGGATGCCGCAGATCAAGGGGGTGATGGGGAATCGCCTCCTAATCGCGAGTCTGACGATAGCGATGATGACGCTGTCTATGATCTGCCGCCTCCCCCATCCGGTCAGCCCGCTCCTCCCGCTCCGCAGTTGCAGACGCCGCCACCCAGTTCGCCGCCTCGCGCGCCTACGGTCGAGCCGCCTACCACACCGCCTAGCGCGCCTGTGCCCGCACCTCAGGCTCCACGTTCTGTACGTGTTGGACCACCCAGCCTGCTGCTTCAGCGCGGCCGCCAGAAAGAGCAGGAGCAGGTGCAGCAGCGCGCTACGCGCCGTCGCCCGCCTTCGCCTGAGGCACCGCCTAATCGTGGGGAGGTGCCCGAGTGGCTGGCAGAGCCGCCGCGACCGCCGACCGACCCATTTGCAGGCCCATCGCGCCCAGTGCGCCAGAGCGCGCCACGCTTCAACATGAGCGAGCGCGCATTGCAGGAGCGCGCTATGCGACCACCCGCACCACCACCGCCTAGCCGTTGGGCTAGCGGTCCGCCCGTCGTGTCGCCCAACCGCTATACGCCGCTTGAAGCGAGTATAGAGGAGATAGAAGAGGAGAAGGAGGAGAAGGAGCAGGAGATGGAGATGGAGAAGGAGACGCCCCCCGTGGAGCATGACTCCGGGAGCGGCAGTGACGATGAACTGCTGTTGAAGGACGACACCGCCGTGCCCGGAGAGCATGCCATGCAGGCCGGACTCGACTACGTCTTTGATGGAGTGCAGGAGGAGCAGTGGTCAGTCGAGCAGGGCCTGGATTACGCTTACTCGTCCGTTGTCCCAGCAGATGCGCAGCAGACCGAGCCGAGGACGTTTGCAGAGGCATTGCGCCGCCCTGACCGGTCGAAGTGGATCGACGCCGCGTTCGACGAGATGCAGGCGCTCATTGACAACGGCACGTTCAAGCTCGTCCAGCTCCCGCCCGGTGCACGCGCTATTGGCAGTCGGTGGGTGTTCAAGGTCAAGCATCAGCCTGTTCTATCGAGCGCTACAAGGCACGCTGCGTCGCCCAGGGCTTCTCGCAGCGTCCCGGCTTCGAGTACACCGAGACGTTCGCCCCTACGCCCAAGTGGTCCGCCATCCGCGCCATCCTCGCCCTTGCCGCCATTGAAGACCTCGTCCTCTACTCCGTCAACATCAGCAACGCGTTCCTGAACGGCTGGCTCGACGAGGAGATCTACATGCGCCAACCGCCCGGCTTCGAGATGCGCAACAAGGACTACGTCTGGCGCCTCAAGAAGTCGCTTTACGGGCTGAAGCAGGCGAGTCATGTTTAGCATGAGACGCTGAACAAGGTGCTGTGCGACATGGGTTTCACGCGCATCCTCTGCGACCACAGCGTGTGGGTGTTTGGACGCGATGAGGCGCGCATCGTCATTCCTGTCTTTGTTGATGACATGACGATTGCAGCCAAGACGGACGCGCAGGCGCAGGAGATCATTGAAGAGCTGAAGAAGCACTTCAAGCTGCGCGAGCTCGGTCCTACCTCATGGCTCCTAGGCGTCGAGATCCAGCGCGAGCGCTCGCAGCGCAAGCTCTCGCTCTCCCAGCGCCAGTACTGCGTCGACATCCTTGAGCGCTACGGTATGGCAGACTGCAAACCCGTCGTCTCTCCGCTGGATCAGGCTGTGAAGCTGACCGCTGATGACGCTCCCAAGACGCCAGAGGACATTGACTACATGTCCTCTCGCTCTGCAGAGTACGTGTCTGCCGTTGGCGCCGTTGCCTGGCTCGCCATCGCCACTCGTCCTGACCTCGCCTATCCCGTCTCTGTCCTCGCGCGTCATACCGGCCATCCCGGGCGCAAGCACTGGCAGGCGCTGCAGCGCGTCTTCCGCTACATCCAGGGTACGCTTGATCTCAAGCTGACCTACGATGGCAACGCCGTTGGTGCGCGCTCGGAGCTGTTCTACACCTACACGGACGCGGATCATGGCGGGAACCCGGACAACGGCAGGTCTACCAGCGGCCACATCGTCATGATGGCGGGTGCACCGGTCTCTTGGGCGAGCAAGCTGCAGACCATCGTCGCGCTCTCTACCACAGAGGCCGAGTATGTTGCAGCCGTGTCTGCCGGGCAGGAGATGTTGTGGATGCGCCATTTCCTCACCGAGTTGGGCTACTCGGTCAAGGACGCGCCCTCCACGCTCTACATCGACAACAACTCCGCTCTGCAGGTGGCGCGCAACCCAGAGCATCATGGGCGCATGAAGCATCTGGACCTGCGCTTCTACTGGCTGCGCGACGAGGTGCACAAGGGGTCGATCTGTCTTGTCCATCTGGCCACGGAGAACATGCCAGCTGACATGCTGACCAAGGCTTTGGGCCGGTCTAAGCTGCAGCATATGGTGGGGCTGACTGGTCTAGTGCGCTAGGTGGGCGTGCTAGATTGAGGGGGTGTGTTGGGATTGGTGTTCTAGCACGCTCTCGTGCTTATGGTATTTTTCTCCGATTATCTCTGACTTGTGTGCTGCCGCTCTAGTGTGATCTGATCCTCTGTTCTACCTCGGATACCGTCAGCGTTGCGCTTCACTTTGAACACCCACCGGCTACCAATGGCGCGAGCTCCCCTTGGCAGCTCGACTAGCTCAAAGGTCCCTTTGTCCGCCAGCGCCTGCATCTCTGCAAATGCGGCCTCCACCCACTGCTCTCGATCGCCACGTCGCAGCGCCTCTGCAAACGTCTTTGGCTCCCCATCACCCTCGCTCGCCCCGTTCGCCTCCGCCACACACTGGTAAGCGTAGTCGAGCCCCTGCTGCACCGTCCACTCCTCTGTGCGCGTCTCATCCCAGACAAACTCCAACCCGGCCTGCATCGCCTGCTCCGGCACCCCCGGCAACGCGCTCTCGTCCTGCAGCAGCAGCTCGTCATCGCTAGACCCCTCAATCTGCGGTGACTCGCCACTGTGCGCATCGTCCGACTCCGACTCGATCGGCTCGAGCTGCGCCGGTAAACGCAACTCGTCCAATGACGACTCTTGCTCTCTCTCCGGCTCTGCAGCTGGCTGGCGCGAACGCGAGCGACTGGGCTGCCTGCGCTGGACTGGCGCGTTCTGCTGCAGCGCGCTCTCTGACAGATCACGATTAGTGACGGCGCGGCGAGGCGGAAGCGTACGCGTCTGCTGCTCCGCCACTGGCTGCTTAGGCATCGCCCAGTGCGGCAAGTGACCGGTGTTGGGAGGCGCCGGGTCCGGTGCACGCCTAGACGGTATCAAGAGAAGAAAGCGCAAACACTGACACAAACACGCAAGATGATGGTCGAAGACAAAGCTTAAGTGACAGGGGTGACATGTAACTAGATGTGACTATCCCAATAGGGCCGGTCCAAGCACACCAACTCCAACAGACGGTCCAGCGCGGCCTCGCTGCTCGGCCATAGTAGTCGCAGGCGACCAGTAAGCGGACTTCTTCTGCGGCGCAGAGGGCGGCACAGGTGCGGACTTGGATGAACGCGGCGGCGTACTCGGCCCAGCTGAAGGCGATGGACGCGGCGGCGGCGGCGGCGGCGTAGGCGGACGCGGCGGCGTGGGGGGACGCGGCGCAGGAGGCGGCAGATCATCATCACCGGCATCATCTGGCAGACTCGCAGACGGCGACGGCGTATCATCACCCCCCTGATCTGCTGCATCCCCATCAGCACGCAAGTCAGGCTCCTCACCTCTGTCCCGAAGCGTCTGGGCAATCAGGTTTATACTCTTTGTAGAGTTGCCTGGCATGTAGCGCTTGTCAAACTGCGCATGCGAGGAGATGATGAACTGCTTAGTGGCCGGGTTCCAGAAGCGCCAGGCCTTCGTACCGGGCGCGTACCCGACGAAGATGCACTTCTGCGAGTGCGGCTGCAGTGCCTTGCGCTTCGACTTCTTCACCAGCACGTAGGCGAGACAGCCAAACGTGCGGAAGTAGGAGACATCCGGCTTCTTCTTCTTCCAGGCAATGAAAGGTGTTTGATCAGGTGGTAGAGCAGAGGTCGGGGCGCGGTTATCGACGTGGTTGAACGACGACACGGCGTGCACCCAGAACGATGGTGGCAGCTTCGACTCCCAGAGCATAGCGGTCGCCGTGTTCGCTATGGTCAGATTAGCACGCTCTGCAACACCGTTCTGATGCGGCTCATCTGGCTCTGTCGTCTCAAGACGCCACCCGTTCTCCGCTGCGAAACGCTTCGTAGCGTTCGAGATGTACTCGCCCCCGGCATCGCAGCGCATCACCCTCAGCTTCTCGCCCGTCTCCGCCTCCACTGCTGCAATCCAATGGCGTATCGCGTCAAAGGCCTCGCTCTTCTTCTTCAGATACACCACAGTGCGCCATCGGAACGCGTCGTCAATGAAGGTCATCCAGTAACGGTAGCCCTCAGGCGACGCGACCGGCATAGGCCCCTTCAAGTCGGTGTGAACCAACTGGCTTCCCCATGATGCATGGCTCGCAGATCGGGTCCGGCGCCCTGCGTGACTCGAGGCGCATCCCACGCACCAGCTTACTGTCCCGCAACTGCGCGATGTCCCCCTGGTTGATATGCGCGAAGCGGCGATGCCAGAGCGCCATGTCCAGCGGCAGCGTCGTAGCTGACGCACGCGCGGCCTGCTGCTGAGTCCGTGGCACAACGACACGACCGTCAAGATAGCCCGTGTTGGTCTCGTCGACCGTCGCAGTGCAGACAAGGACCCCGCCGCGGTAGAACGTCACCTGGCGCCCCTTGGTGTGGATCTCGTACCCCTTGCGCACAGTGAGATGGTAGATGGAGAGTAGATTTGACGTAAGCAGCGGCACATGTAGCACATCGTGGAATATCAAGCTCGCCCCCTCCTCGTTCCCCAGCTTCAGCTTGAACTCGACAGACCCTATCCCCTCCGACCAGATGATGGTGCCGTTGGCGAGGCGGATCGGCACGCGATGCGGCGAGTAGGACACAAACCAGCCGCGATGCACGATCATGTGTGATGAGGCGCCTGTATCGGTGTTCAGCTTGTTGGCCGACTCGGAGCGGAGCCACGCGTCATGCTCGACGGTGGTGAGAGCGCTTGCCTTGCCTGCAGACTCGACGGTGACGACGGCAGCAGCAGTCTGGGGAGGGGAGATGGTAGCGGGCGAGGCGGCGGCGGCGGCGGCCTTGCGCTGCTTCTTCTGCTGCTTCTTCGACACGAGCTGGCCAGCGTTGGCGGCGCGCGCAACGGCCTCGCGCTCGAGCTTCGCCTTCCACTCCGGCGTCCAGGTCGGGCAGTTGTGGATGGTGTGCGGACCGTGGCAGTTGTAGCACTCGATCGCGCGCGCGGCGTTAGCAGCGAGCGTCTCCTGCTCCGAGGTCGAGGTGCGCGCGGCGAAGTCGCGCTCCACAACGCCCTTCACCTTGTCCAAGCTCAGCTGATCGTCGAGGATGAGCGTGTTGTACAGCGACTGATGCTGCTCAACGGGCGAGTTGGCGAGCGCGCGCATCGCCACCATTGTACACAGCTCCTTGTCCAGCGTGTCAATGTCGTACCCGGTCTTGGGGCGCAGACTCTTCATGCGCGCAATGCGCCGATCGATCTCGTCCAGCAGCGCGGGGAGCGCGGCGGCAGACTCGGGATCGGTGAGGGTGATGCTGACAAGGTCATTGAACGCGCTGAAGCGCGTTCCCGGCACCTGGAGGTGGAACGCCTTCTTCAGCGCGGCGAAGAGAGCGGGCGCATCGTCCTGCAACGACTCGAACTGCTGACGCAGCGACGGGTGGATCGACTGCCAGATGCGTCCGGCAGCGCGCTCCTTGTTCTGCTCGTACGCCTCCTTCGAGCGGTACTCGGAGTCAGTGAGCTTATTGGGGGGCGAGGGAGCGGTGACGTTGCGCATCACGTAGCGATAGAGGGCGTGGCTGCGGAGAGAGGCCAGCATCTCGGGCTTGTACCAGCCCCAGTTGGAGCGGGTGAGCACGGGCTGCTTGTTGTGGTCCCACTCCATCAACTGGGGCTGGTACGAGCCCGTGTGGTCCCACTCCATAACAAAGGTGAACGGCGGGGGCGAAGATACGGGGGGAGTACGAAGTGCGAGTTGGATGTGTGCGGATCTGAGGTGCCACGTGACCTAGAGCACCCAGGATTCGGATATGTAAAACGCGGCGGTGAAGAGAGTGACGGGGATGGGTGTGAAGGGGGGATGGTGGCGGACACGACGCCGTTGGACGCGAGTGAATCGAGGCGGAATTGCGCGCTCGACAGCGGTTTGCGATCGCAAGTAGTTAAATCGGAGTTCTGCTGCAGCAGAACTAAGTCAACTAGAGCGGTAGCAACCAAGTCAGTGATAGAGACTTGGTTGTGTCTGCTCTAGGAGCGACGAGTCTCGGCATTCGCCGGTGTACTATACAGTCGGGTGGGTCATGTGAGATAGACGCGGTCACGTGATCGGAAAAGCGCGAAGATACAAAACCAGGGATAACGCGAGACGTGGTCGGTCACCCCTTCCAACAAGCTTGACGTAGAGGCAGAGGAGGATGTGGATGGATTCCAGGCTGATGATGGGAGCAAAGACATCCTAATTCCCTCGCGCTGAGTGAAGCTGCGCGCAACAATGCGCACCTTGTACCTCTCGATGCTGCGCTTCGCATCTTCCTTGATGGAGAAGACATGCTTTGAGGTGATGGGCTTGACCCCTGTTGGGATCGGAACCTCTTCGACAACGTCGTTCAGCTTGAAGCTGTTCAACTCTTCCGACTGCGCATCAAGCCACCTGTCCCTGTCTGGACTGGCCATAGCCTATGCCCATGTATTGGGGACCTTCCGCGCACCGCTGCTAGAGCGCCCACCAGTGGTGGCACCTGCAAAGAGCTCGTCCTCCATGAAAGAGAGGTTGGCATATTCCTCGTCAAGCTCTGGCATTGGCACTTCCTCGGCGGGTTCTGGCGGAGGCAGAGACGGATGCGTGGGCGCTGCCTCATAGGCTGCTCTGCGCTCTTCGAGCTGTGCCTCTCGCGGATCTGGGTTTGCCTCTTCTCCCGCTGTTTGCTCTGCAACCTTTGCTGTCGCTTGCGGGTCTCGAGATAGCTGCTATCCTTTGGCTTGGAGGCCTTCCGCTCCTGTGGGGTGCGTAGACCAGCCCGGCAAGATGGTCCAGGTTCTGGCGCAGGAGGTGGTGGTACCTCATTTGGCAAGGATAGGCGGGGAATCCGTGAGGTCCTCTCCCGGCGGCATGGAGCATGCTCGGCTGGCTCAGGTGAGGGTCCACGGCTTGATGGAGGAGAGTCTCCCACTGACCCTGGCGCAGGTGGTGCTGGTCCTCCCACTCGACCTGGACGGGGTGGTGGAGGTGCATCGTCATTGTTCTGTTGGAAGGGGTGACCGAGCACGTCTCGCGTTATCCCTGGTTTTGGTATATCTTCGCGCTTTCGGATCACGTGACCGCGTCTATCTCACATGACCCACCCGACTGTATAGTACACCGGCGAATGCCGAGACTCGTCGCTCCTAGAGCAGACACAACCAAGTCTCTATCACTGACTTAGTTGCTACCGCTCTAGGTGCGTAGCTACACGTTTTACTTGCTTGAATATATCACTGACTTGGTTGCTACCGCTCTAGTCGACTTAGTTCTGCGCTGTGAACAGGTTATGAGCCCCGCGCTCTGATCGCTGCAGCAGAACTCCGATTTGACTACTTGCGATCGCAACCGCTGTCGAGCGCGCAGATCCGCTTCGATTCTCTCGCGTCCAACGGCGTCGTGTCCGCCACCATCTCCCCTTCACACCCATACCCGTCACTTATCCGAGGTAGAACAGAGGATCAGATCACACTAGAGCGACAGCACACAAGTCAGAGATGTATAGCAAGCTATAGAATGTGTAACTACGCACCTAGAGCGACAGCACACAAGTCAGAGATAAAGAGAGACTTGGATGCGGCCGCTCTAGGTAGACAGACCGGGAAATGCCGATGACTAAGCGGAATATGTGGCGCACAGCGTAAGGCGTAGTGCGCGCATAATATAACAGCATGGGAAAAATCAGGAAAAATCGTAGAAAAATACCATAAGCACGAGAGCGTGCTAGAACACCAATCCCAACACACCCCCTTGATCTAACACGCCCACCTAGCGCACTAGACCAGTCAGCCCCACCATATGCTGCAGCTTGACCCGGCCCAAAGCCTTGGTCAGCATGTCAGCTGGCATGTCCTCCGTGGCCAGATGGACGAGACGGATGGACCCCTTGTGCACCTCGTCGCGCAGCCAGTAGAAGCGCAGGTCCAGATGCTTCATACGCCCATGATGCTCTGGGTTGCGCGCCACCTGCAGGGCGGAGTTGTTGTCGATGTAGAGCGTGGAGGGCGCGTCCTTGACCGAGTAACCCAACTCGGTGAGGAAGTGGCGCATCCACAACATCTCCTGCCCGGCAGACGAGCTGTATAGGTAAGATTAACTAGTTTTTTCTCAGTATTTACTGAGGTGCTTGTATGATTGACCCTCAGTGGCTACTGACTCAGTCCCTTGGCCCTGCAACTAGTGTCCCTCCCCTGCTGTAAGTTGGGGGCACATCTAGTTATGTCCTCCAGTCAGAATGGCTGTAGATCTAGTTGACCTTCTTTCAGTAAATTCGGCTGTACATCTAGTTGACCTTCTTTCAGTAAATTCGGCTGTAGATCTAGTTGACCTTCTTTCAGTAAATTTGGCTGTACATCTAGTTGACCTTCTCTCAGTAAATTTGGCTATACATCTAGTTGACCTTCTTTCAGTAAATTTGGCAGGACCTCTAGTATTGGATCTACAGTGAATTTGAGCCTTCATTTAGTTCTTTCTCTCAGTAGATTTGGGGGACAACTAGATGCGATAGGTGATATGCTATTGTCAGAAAAGCAGTGATGCCTAGCATATAAATATCAGTAGATTAGCAATCCAGTTGTAGAGATATGAGGGGCAAATAGTCCAGTCAGTAAGGTATGCGTGGCAGCTAGATGCAGTGTCTATAATAGAGATGAGCTGCAAATAGTGCGTTAATCAGTAAAATAGTGGAAGAATTAGATGCCGAATGTCTGCAGCCATAAGAGAAGTGTCCTAACGCCTGCCTTTGCCTTTGCCCTTACCGGTGTCCTTGTTCTTCTTCGCCGTGTTGCCCGCTCTTGGCTCCTGTGACTGAGCCAAGTTGCGGACGACCTTAAGGCTAGAAGCAGCTGCCTTGGATGTAGCTGTCCGAGCCCTAGTGCTGGCTCGTCGCTCCACTTGAAGGCGTTTGGTGGGAGGCCTGTCGTCCTCGCAGTCAGAGGCGGAGTCGGCATCGGCCAGTTGAGAAGAAGGCGCAAGGGGATGAGGTATTGTAGATGAGCTGGATGGGCCTGCAGGGTCTTGCACGGAGTCTCTACGCTTCCGCTTCTGGCTAAGTAAAGTCAGTAGAGCCCAAGCCTTGCAAACTCAATGAGAATCTCACCTCGCAATTGGCCTATGAGCTGGCAAAGCTGGATCGGATCGTCCCTCCAGTAAGTGGCGGAACACCATCAATACGTCGGCCACTGCATCATCCCACACCTTGCGCTCGACATCGCTGGTGACAACCTGCCCCCACCAAAAGAGCAAGAGCAAGACAAGAAGCAGGCCCTTAGGGCCTACTCTCTTAGTCATGGTGCTCATAGAGGGAGGGAGCGGGGTAGAGTGAAAGGCTCCTCACTTCTCGTCCCACGCCCGGTCGGGAGGATGAATGCGGTGCCAGTAGTTGCCGAACAGGTTGGGCATGGACGAGATGTCGGCGCTGTCCTGGCCCGTAGTCCAGTCACTGCCTGCCTTAATCCACTTGCCGATGATGGGTGGGGGCGCAGGCTTGATGGTCTTGGCCATATCCGGATAACCAGCTGCCCGCTCGAGATCAAAGAGCACTGAGCAACAGTCATGATAGGCTGCGCCCCACTGACGTCCACCACGCAGGCCTAGGAATGCAGACCGCATATAGGCGGGCAACGCAGCATGATCCGTAGTGTCCCAGAATGGCTGCACTGCCATGCCTGCAGTACGTCCCGGTGCCGAGGTGGATGTGAAGGCGGTTGTTGGCGGGGCTGTTGCTGCGGCAGTAGAAGGGGAGGCTGAAGGCTCTTCGTCGCTGTCGTAGAGAGCAATACGATTGACAGGAGTCCGCTTGGCGGTTGGCCTAGGGGTCGGCTTAGGACGAGTTGGCATGGTCTTGACACTTGCGTTAACCTTGCTCAGTGTAGAAATCATGACCTCCACTGTCTTCTTCGGCTGAGGCTGGTGATGTAGAGTTGTATCAACCATGCTCGGAGCAGGGTTGTCGACCTTCATGCTGTTCTGCCGCCGATGGTGGTGACGCGGAAGAGGAGTGGTGGGTGGTGAGGGTGTACGCCGATCCCGGACCATTGGTGCGGGCTGAGAGGCAAGGATAGCATCTGTATCTTCATCTTCCGCAAGTCCGGGGCTTGATTTGGGCGACTCTTCTATACCGGGCAGGTCGTCCTGATCCACTCCTGCACCCTGTGTCGATGGTGTGTCTTCGTCGTCAGAATCACGCCCTTCATCACATGACGACTCGGCAGGCAGGGGCTCAGATGGATAGCACCTGGAACGAGGGATATGCTTGTCGCGGTACGATGTTGACGATGCTGAGGGGGCAGGAAAGTCTTTGTTGTTTGCCAACACACGCGCTTCACAATCTTCTGCAGCTGAAGGCAGTCAGATATAGAGCACAATGGTGATAATAGTAGACTCACTGAAGCAGCGACGAGCAAATTTGACAATGACATCCTCGATCTGAGATGTACCCAGAACATCGGCCTCACATAGACGCAGTTGGGCCATGTCCTTTGTAAAGCCGGAATGAGCGCTAGAAATATGTGTGAGCATAGTGGAAGTGGCTGTGGGGTAACTGTCTCACCTGTGACACTCAATCTGGCCGCCTTTATCAGGCACCGGCCCCGCAATGAATATGGATGCCACCATTCCGAAGCGCCTGGCCAGATAATCCACTAGTGGGAGAAGAACCGTTCCGGCTTCATGCAAATGCCTTGTAGGTTGTCAGTGTCTGAAAGGCAAGGAAAGCGCGTAAAGACATACTGTGCATATGTAGAGGCATCCTGCTCTTGCTCCGCTCTCAGCTGTTCATCGAGATCACGCTCAAATGCAGCGAGCTCGCTCTCGTATGCCTCATCCAGTGCTCGCTTGACAGAGGTCTTGACGGTGTCGTCTTGCTTGTCGTACCATTCGCGGCAATACACATTGCGCTGCTTCAACTCCTCCTTCTTCTTCTCCTGATTGGACATGCTTGCTGACCGCTTTGCCCACTCCACATCCCAGAGTTTGCGTATCTTGCTTTCAAAGAAGTTGCGTTGGATGAAGAAGTCGAGCCGCTGACGGCGAGGACGGGCAATGGTATTTGTGGCACAGCTTCTTCGATGACGGCCATGACACCTTGCTTGCCCAAAGGTCGTAGAGTGTTACGGAACCATGTACTGATCTTCTGCAGGGATGTAATAAGTAGAAGAAGTAGACCTGAATGATAGAACGCACGTTATGCATGGACTTCACTTTCGCTGCACGCGCTGTCTTGTCCTCCGGCGACTTGAAAACCATCTTGCGCTCCCAGGCTTCCAGAGTCTGGAGGTCTGGATCTTCGCCGATGCTGTGGTCGTCTTCCACATAGCCGTCCTTGCTGCTGACGTCCACGTCTTCCGATTCGTCTTTGCTGGGGGTGGCGTCGACGTTGGGGCCGTCCACAAAATGCCAGAAGTAGAGCTTGCACATATTGCCGTAGAACTTATTGACAGCAACGGACCCTTTGTTGGAGGCAGTATGCCAGACGTCGTAGTGTCGGCAGAAGACCTTCTCCACTGGCGGTATGACCCAGCCCACAGGGCCACGCTTCTTCTTCTTGCGCTCTACCTTAGGCTTCTTGGCAGTCTTCTTGTTACTGCTGGTGGAGGAAGATTTGCGGGACATGCTTGACGGCGTGCTAGTCTTGGTGGGCGAAAAGAAGGAAAAAGGAAGGATGAAGAATCAAAAATGGAAACATATTCAAAATGATGGTGTGGCGTGAACAGGGGCACTTCGGCAAGTCCCGATTGAGTAATTATCACGTAAGGGTGTCCGCTGCATTATGGCCTGCTGAACTGAGAGCATTAAGCTGGGGTACGCGGTATGTCTATAATACTGTCTATCTCTACCGAGCTGAATACAGATTTCCATCCCATCCATTCTGGCTATGCATCCATGCCGTGTTCTGCTTGTCTGAGTGGCATACCAAAGATGCGCGCTCCCCCGTATAGACAAGGTTGAAGTGTGTAATGCGGCCAGAGGGGAAGACAAGCAAGTCGCCCTCCCGCAACGGCAACACAAGACCCGGCTCATACAGACAAAGCTCACCACCTTCGTGGTCCCCAATAATGATGAGTGCACACCCGATATAATCCTTAAGGTCACGATGAGCCTTGGTGGCGACGTTGATGTTGAGGACAAAGCCAGTGAATGGATAGGCGGGGTTGGTGGTAGGCATGATGTCAGCCATTAGGACGAGCTCCTCGTGGACGTCTGGAAGGCGCTCATGAATCTATGGCGGAATTAGATACAAAGTAGATACAGACAGGGGGAAAACTAACCTTGTCTGCCATCCACTGGAAAAGTTCCTGCATGGACTCGGAGAGCGCTGCAAACACAGGTCGGTTCTCCTTGAGCTCCTTGGCCACGTACGGAACAAACTGGTGGGAATTTGTACGACCACCCTCAGTGCGCAACAAAAGGGGGTGCACATCAGGTGGGGCACTGTCTCCCTGTACAATACGTGTTAGGCATGACGGAAAAGGTTAGATGCAGACATACCTTTGTGGCACATCGATTGTAGGTTGAGAAGTGCATGGCGATAAACGGCTTGAGGCACTCCAAAGCCTGCTATAATATCTTTCAGCTTGAATAATGCACAAATCAAAACAAACAAATACCTGATAATTATCCAGGTTATGAAAGCCTGTAACTTCCAAGGCGGCCTTGAGATTGTCACGCAAGGAAATGCGTATGTGGGCTGGCATGTTGGAGCACAGATATGCCACCAGGGACTGATCGATACCCCGAAGCAAGACCTCTGTACTAAAAGGAACATCAGCCCAGCGTAAAACGGATGGTACAGGAGACACTTACTCATCGAAGGCCGCACGATCAACCTCAACATAGGAGGAGTCCTTCATCCGGACACCCTTCTTGAAATTCTTGTTCATCTGTATGATGGACGTCAATATGGAACACTCCTTTGGGAGGAGTAGAAGACGCACCAGATCAACCAACTCCTCCACCGATGGAACAGTTATCCGGTGCTCAGCCGCGGTCCGCTGATCGTTTGACCATATCTGACGGGCATCTTTATCCCGTGTGGGATAAGGTGCCCGACGATTACCGGGGGCGCCTAGGTCAATAGGAAGGGTATGGACGTGGACGCCATCAAGATTCGCCTTGTCGGGTACATGATCTGCTACTTGACGATCACGTTCTTCTTCTGGCGTGACGGGTGGTGGGAGTAAAGGATCCGAGGTGGATAGAACAGAGGCTGATGTTGTTGATGTAGCGCCCTTGTTGAGAAGGCCAGATTGGGTGATGAAGTCCATGTTGATGACTGGAACGTCGGTGGGCACTGCCTCTCGCATGATACCCCAGACTGTTAGGTTGCGCGGAACACCCTTCAGCATTCTGCAGAATGTAATGTCAGTGCGGTAATATTTCATGCAGGAGCACCTACAATGTGGGAATGCTATCGAAGTACTTGTCAGACAACAGCAAATCATCAGAACATATCTGGGCTGGAAGGCCATAGTGCTGTTGGTACGCGGGTGCAACCATAGCGCCGAATTCCATGGGCAGCTTGCGGCGGATGTAATTGAGTGACGGGATGATGCCCTGGCGTATGCGGTGGACTGTATCCAGATACACCTCATTCTCTAGAGCTGGCATCAGTCCCAGCGTAGCGCATAGATATCAAGGTCAACTCACTGCAAGTCTTGTCGTCGTAAGGGCGGCGGAGGAGGTTAGCAAGCCAGAAAACTTCCGAGATGCATGTCTGGTCTTGTAATCGGGTCTTGAGGTCCTTGATGGCAATGAGGAGTAGAAGGTAGATGGTTCCTTCCAGAGGCTTAAGTATCTGTCACCGACAAGCTTAATACATTAACATACCTCCAGATGCAAGGTAAGCATAGCGACGCCCGTTGGCGATCATTCTCTGCAGACGATCCCTACGTTTGACGAGAATAGCCTTGCGTGTCTTGGCGTCGGCTTCCGAGAGCTTGACACCCATGTCGGTCTCCGGATCATCGTAGTCCAGATAGGCCTGCACAGCCTGCATCTGTACAAAATCAGAATCGGGGTGTTGCGCCTTGTACTCGTACTCAAGGCTAGGCAGTGAGTTAGCGAAATAAACAACATGTGAGAGGATCCCAGACTTACCTAGAGTAGCGAGCAACCAGCTGGATGAGGTTGATCATTTCTAGGAAGAGGAGGCCAAAGTGCTTCTTGCCAATCTGCCGACAGCGAAGAAAGAGCTGCTGGAACGTAGCACACCCCCAGTCGGCCCCAGCAGAAATCCCTCGGAACTCATTGCCTCTGAAGAACTCGAGTACACCGTCCAGGTTGGCATCGACTGCATCAGATATGGGTACTGAGAGGCTCTTGATGATGGCATGAATGTACGCTTCATCGCCTGGTGGAAGATGAGGGAGGTCTTCGGAAAAGACATATCGGCGGTCGCGCACCCGAGAAGGCTTGGGCGCACAACCATTTCGGTTGTGCTCCGGCGTCTATTGGATATTCGGGTCTGCCGCTGAGTCCCCGCCATCGTCGTTCACCACCGAGTTCCCGCTGCTGTTGTTGGTCGCAGAGACTGCCCTCTGAATCTGCTCTCGCGAGATACGGATGAACAGGCGCTCCTCGTGCGGTGGGGGAGAGGGTAAAGCCGCAGCGGCGGGCAGCACCCCGTCATCGTCATCAACGTCGTAGATCTTGTGCGCCACGACAGGAACGGGTGATGGGCGATGAGGTTGAATTACAAGAACCGGATCATGAGCAGGGAATGTCTGGCACGCTGGAGTAGCAGGTGATGAGCATGACGGGGTGGGAGAGGGCGAAGAGATGCTGGCAGTTATGGAAAGGGACGGCCGTACGCGAGATGTCCGGTAGCTCTACAGACATCGGTAAGACAAAAGTAGCATGATATAATAATAGCGCACGTACCTCCGGTCCCGCATCACCCTCTCTCGTAGAGGCAATAGTATCACGGCCTGACGACGAAGCCTCGCAGCTACGCGCGCGTGCCACAAATGTACGCTGACGCCGCATGCGCTCGAGAATGGGGGCGAGCTCGTCATTGTCTGCCGATGCTTGTGCAACGTGCTTTGCCAGCAGCGCCTCCACTGCCGCCGCATCCTCCTCTGAGAGCAAAAACATGGGCTGAATATCATCGTCAGCAGCACCCCAGTCAACATCTGAGCAGACATACCTCCGGGTTACGCGGTGGTGCAGCAGGCGGTGGTGCAGCAGGCGGTGGTGCAGCAGGGTGTGGTGCAGAAGGCCGTCCTTCAAGCCCGGGTTACCTGAGCGGGTGGGCAGGGACACGGTACGCGGACGGCAGGACCAGCCGGGGGCGAGGGTCAAGAGAAATGCGATTTGGGCGGACAGTGGGTATGGTGGCCAGACAAAGTTGTGATGTCCAAGCAGGAAGGGAAGGGATGACGGCGGTCATTGGGACGGGTTGTGGGGGCCGAACACGCGGGGTCGGAATATTTTTTGGGGAAAATCACGCCATGTCAAAAATAAACACGGGCGCCTCACGGGCCTCCCCGGGCCCGGGGAGGCTGCCCAAGCTGAACTCAAGGGAAAGGGGAAGGGGGCAAGGCCGTGTTATTCATTGTCTAACTGGTATGATATGGCGCTTGTATATGTAGCTGATGTTGTGGGCCGAAAGGGAGCGTGTTCGTGGGGTCGTAAACCCGTCAGATGTGCATACCCGCCCAACCGCGCCGCGAATTCCCGGTGCAATGAGGACTCAAGCGGTAGGCGCTCGGGCGGGGTGCACATGTGACGTGGTGGAGGATATGGGGTTGGGACAGATCACGGAAGGCATAGCCGACACAGCGCAACGGCGTGTGGCGGACGGTGGCGGACGGTGGCGGACGGTGGCGGACGGTGGCGCTTGCGAGCCGGCTGCCATTCACCCCCCTATGCACTATTCATCTACAGTTGAATCTCTATTAATGCATACGATCGGGAGACAAGATTTCGTATGCAATAGCGGGGATATTCAATGAGAGAAAATGGTTCAAAAAGTCGAAATAATTCGAATATTTTTGGTTTAAGCCGTCAAAGTCAATAAATACGCAAGTTTTGTTTCAAACCGGTTATACAACAGGTAACGGGTCGGAAACTCGTTAAATTGGGTCATTACAAGGTCATCACGGACGACAAACGCACACAGTTGCACCAATTTTCACCACCCTGACCCTGCTCGGCGCTCGGACCGACGATCCCTTACTGAATATCTGGCAGGAGGACCCCCTCCGAAGCGTATGCATTATGCGATAACGGATTTTTTTGCATATCCCCGCCTCCCAAACCGGGGGATCGGTCAGGTCTATGCATTAGCGGGGATATGCATCAACGGCTAATGCATGACTAGAGATTCAACTGTAACTGCTGTGCATCTGGATCAGCTGTGAAAGGAGTGTGGTGTGCAGTTGCGCACCTGGCGTGCGTCCGCGTCCGCGCACATACGCCTTTGAACTCCTTTGTTGATGTAGTTCTCGCACATTTCCATGAATTATTATGTTGTTGCCCTCTGAAGTCGCGTAGAGGAGAATGAAAGGAATGGGGGGAGGTCCGCGCAGCCAGAAACGCTGATGTGGTTGTGGCCGAGGAGAGGCGTCAGCGACAATGCCGCGGCAGTCCGGACCGGTTGCCGAACCCCGTCGCCGACATGCTAAGTATTGCCGGTGAGCCCCGCCGCATGCATTTCGTGGCCGAGCGTAAAGCAGCGTTGTTCACTTATGTACTGTAGCTAGCTCAACTCAGTCACACTTGGAACTATGCTAGTAGATAAAGTGGGGGGGGGGACGAAAGGGACGAGGCACAATGGGTGCACACAGCGGTGAGGGGGAGTACAGCGGCATGTGTCGTGGTGGGGGCGGCGTGACAAGGGGGAGGATGATATCCAGGAAAAGAGAGGCGCTGTGGAGAGGGAAGTGTGCTAAGACGCGTCAGGCGGCGAGGGAGCACGGAAAGACGGCGAGAGGGATTGTGGCGAGGGTGAGGGCGATGGTGATGACGAAGGGCGAGGCGGCAGATGTGTTGAGAGGGAGCAGGGGGCAATAGCGAAGTGCGAGGCGACAAGGGAACGATGTGGCGAGGCAGCGGACGTGTCTGGCGAGGCGGCGGACGTGTTGATGGGGGCGGCGGGAGATCGGTGAGCGGAGCGGCGAGGGGACAATGGCGAAATGGCGGTGATGGCGAGGGACGGCGAGGGTGAGGGGACGATAAGGGTGAGGGGGCGGGCAAGGGTGAGGGGGCGAGGGCGAGGCGGCGGCGAGGGTGAGGGGGCGGCGAGGGGGAGGGGACGATGAGGGTGAGGGGGCGGGCAAGGGCGAGGCGGCGGTGAGTGCGAGGGGACGGCGATGGTGAGGGGGCAGCGCGAGGGTGAGCGGCGGCGAGGGTGAGAAATCAGCGAGGCGGAGAGCGTCGATCACCAGTCACTACTCACCGCTTTCACCCCTCGCCCTCGCCACCACCTCGCCATTGCCTCCTCGCCCTCGCCGCCGCCTCCCCCTCGCCATTGCCTCCTCGCCCTCGCCGCCGCCTCGCACTCACCGCCACCTCGCCCTCGTCGCCCTTGCCCTTCAACGCTAGTGCACTTCCGGCTTCCGCTATAGGTCCATCTTGCCGCTCCACGGCGCCACGTACCTGCCGCTCCCTCTCGCCACCTTCCCCCCTTGCCGCTCCATCTCAACATGCTCACCGCCTCGGTGCCTCGCCCATCCCTCACCCTCGCCGCGTCGCCCTGCACCAGCACCTCGCGCAGCGGTGACTCCCTTATGCGCGTCGAATTCCACGCACACATTGTTAATTAGATATTGAAATGTATATCATGTGCACTACAATAATGACATGAATTATCTACATGGACGCGCTGCTTCCCCTCTGCAGGCTGCTGGGCTCCTTGGGTCCCCCGGGCCCGGGGAACCCGCAAGCTGGGAGCACATGGCATCCAATTTGTTCCGGGTGCCGCGCGATCGCTGCAAGAACCACGCTCGCACAACCTGCCCTCTGCCCTGTACCTCAGCGCTGTCGCGAGATGCCCCCGTCCCGCACCGACAAGTCAATCGCGCATCCTTCAGCGGCAGCAACAGCGCCGCGGCGTCACCCGCGCCATCCGCCATCTGACACCGCCGCCGACGCTCAGGCGGCCATTCCGCCGGACACCGGTATTGACGCGGCGGGAGACGCGGAGAACACCACGTTCTCCGCGGACACTGCAGACGCTACGGAAATGGTGAAGCAAGAGCCCGAGGACGAGTGGAAGGGCCCGCTGTTTCTCTTTTACGAAACGAGCAGGCTCCGGGGAGACATCAAGAGGGCGATCAGGGGCTGGGAGGAGTGCGAGAAGGACTGGGTCAAGTGCGAGAAGGGCTGGGACAAGTGCGAGAAGGTGCGTGATCTATCTGAATACGTGAACAGCTGCTCATTGGCCCTGCAGGCGTTGGAGAGTACAACGGCGGACTACGTAGCTGTGAGCAAGGGACTTTTGATCACCGAAAAGCGGCTGGAGGAAGCCAGGGCTCGCCACCGGGAGCTTGTCGGTTCCTCCATTGCTTGTCAAAAGGACTTGCTCAAGGTATCCACCTCTAACTTGGAACTGCGTGAGGAGATGGTGCGTTCCCTGCTGTCACTGCACTTGCCCCTCTCACTTTGACGCAGAAAAATCTGAAGGCCCTCTTTCATTGTTTGCTCTGCGACGGACGGATCACCGAGGCCTATCAGTTAGTCACCTATAGCCACTGTCGCCCTGATTACTGACTTTATGTTCAGAGCCGATCGCTGCGGGCATTCCTTTTGCCGTGCATGCCTGGACGCCTACCATCACATTCATGATGGCTGTCCGTCGTGCAAGTCCATCCCCCTGGCAGGCGCGGGATGGCCAGCGCCGAACGTCGCCGTGGATCTACTCATTCGCCAGATGACCGAGATCGAAGAGCAAAGTCGGCAAGCCCGCGCTTAAGCAGCGGTGGGGAGTACACTCATTACTTCTAACTGGCCATTACCGCCCACTCCCTTAACATACCCTTCACCAACTACATTACTAGAACATTGATTAATCTGAGCATTCATGGTTTTTTGAGTGTTTTGCGGCCTTACTATTGCCCATATGTTTTAATTTACATAAGTGGCAAATAAACGTGTGCTGCGTCATAAAGGCCACGCGCCGGGGCATCTTGCTTCTTGCCATCATACTGGGCAAGTCGCTGGTTGCTGGTTTTTCGTCTACTGGCTACCCATCCCTATTGCCCTTCTTCGCGTCCTCAACCATGCCAGGGCCCAACAAATGCCGGAGTCATGCAGCTCTTGTTGAGAACCTACTGCGATTGCGACACATAATCAGGCTTGAGCGGGAGGTGCGTACAGGTATACCTGGTTTGTCTCACGCTGCTGAACAGCAATTGCAGACCTCTGCTGTCATGCGCGAGGAGCTCTCAGTCCTACGAGAAGAGATCCGTGTATTGCAAGGGCAACTGCAGCAGAACACCATCACTATGCAGAGAGAGATTGACGCAGCAGAAGCGCGGGTGGTATGTCATCCTTACTCATCTCCCCAACCCTATTGCTCACCATTTATGGCAGGCAGATATCGCTGCCTTGTTTGAATGTGGTATCTGTTTCCAGCGTATTAGCGACCCATATCAGTAAGCATATCCTCCTTGGCAAGAATATTCACTGATGCTGTCAAAAGAGGTTGCGAATTTGGACATGTTTTCTGCCGCTCGTGCATCCACAATTGGTTTGCGACCTCGCCATCTGGGCCCACCTGTCCGAACTGCCGTGAAGAAGATCAAGACGACTCTGATGCATGGCCAGTGGCTGATCCATGGGTGCGATATGTGCTCGGTCAACTGAACAACATTACTCCCGCGTAGACTCTAGAGTAACAGGTCTCATTAATATCTACCTCTCTGTCCTTACACACTTATTATCCGCTAATGTCTACCAACTAATGGCCACCGTACATGAACAATCTAACGGTATAATGGGTGGCTGGCGCAATATGTGACACGTTAGCTGTCTGTGACGAGTGTGACGGAAGCCGCAACTCGTTTCTCTCCTTCCCGCCATCTGGCTGAGGTTCCCCGGGCCCGGGGAGGGCATGAGGCAGCTTGATTATTTATGTTTGCATAACTTTGCCTTCTCCTCATGTCTTCCTCATGGCTGCCCCGGCCTCCTTCTTCGTCTCACTTCCTTCCCATCCAACACCCCTTGCTCAGAGCGTCAAGAATGCCTGCAGCACGCCCCGCCCGCAGTCACCCAGCTGTCTCTTACAATGGCAATCCGTTTGCGGGGCGTCTTGCGACAAAGGTCTCTAGCAAAGTGGCGGTAAAGAAGGACACCATCGACAATAAGCACGTCTACGAGATCAACGATGACAATGAAGACGTCTCACTGGTCTCCCCCGTTCATCAAGGAACCCTGGAGACTCGTGAAGCCATCATTGTGGAGAGGAGCAAGCTCCGCGGTGAGCTCCGACGTGCACAAAAGGTGTGTGGCCAGCTGTAACGCCTTTTGCATTGTTGACCGGTCCCACAGTCTACCACAACGCTGGAGCGGGAGTTAATCCGGCTCAAGGCGGAGTCCCAGCTTTTGAAGGCGCAAATTTCGGAGGCAGCAACGGCGACGGTGGCTGATGCTGGGGTCACAACGCAGTTGCGTCAGGAACTGGAGTTAACCATATTTGAATGCGGCATCTGCATGGAGAGGATAGATAATCCGTATGAGTGCGTTGATCACCCATAGTTGCCCGCCGGTTGACTGACATTCTTTTCAGGGCTAATGTCTGCGGCCATGTATTCTGTAAGGCTTGCATCCTTGAATGGGCTGAGGCCTCGCCATCTGCTGTACCTTCCTGCCCCACCTGTCGTCTGGGTGACGAAGAAGACTTTGCTCTTGCCCCAATCAGCAATCTTTCGGCCAAATACTTCATTAACCAGCTCAACGCCATTTCACCCCCGTAGACCCTTCTACTTGCTTGAGGACACCTCTATCAGCCCTTCTTTTATATCTTACCACTTCCTACCTACAACCTACTCTCGCTTCCTCCCTAACTCACATTAGCATCAAAGCCACCGTCAAGCGGCATCCATACCTTACCCTGTTTTGACAAATTTGGACACCGTACAAGCAGCGATGCGCACTAATACGTTACTGGACCTCATTCTATACCATTCATCAGCGTCATAATAGAACAGAACTTCTGTTCCGAAACTTGAGAGCATGGATTATTTGGCTAGCCCGCTAGGGTGTTGTTGGGTATTGTTGTTCCGCAGGTGGTATTCCAAATTAGGCAACTTGATCCTGTCTTCCACCGCCTCCACTTTTGGCCTCTTTTCGCATGTCCGTCTCTCCTCACAAGGGCAAACACAAGCGTGCCACTTCCTCCTCCAATGCGGTCCAGAATCAGCTCTATACGCACCATCAATACCATTCTCAGACCTTTACGGGATCCAATCATCGCGTTCATGCCGAGCACAAAACTCGGACACTCTCAACTTCTGAGCCGCCTCTGCATAACTCTGGCTTGCTGGATTTGCCGACCTTGAAAGACAATCTGTTTACGGAAGAGAGCCCGGCCCCGCATACATCGCCAAATGTTCTGTTGCCCGAGGAAGATGTGGAGATGCCGGTGCCGGAGGAGTCACCGCGGAAGAGGATGCGCTATGATACCTCGGTGTGTGCTCTTGACATTTCTCAATCTTCTAATAAGTGACAAATTCATGCAGGACTACCCCATGCAGGTGTGGCTTCCATACCGAGACGAATATCTGGACGAGATGGTGCGGTTCGAAGGCCGCGGGTCAGACACGTATCACCTTCACTGCGGCACATGTGGTACCAGTCAGGGTGTTCTCTATCGCTGTCGTGGACAGGAATGCGGGGGCGGCCAGATGTTCTGCAAGACCTGCATTGTGGTTGATCACCAATATTGCCCTTTACACTGGATAGAAGTGCGTTTATTGACCCAGCCACATAATCACCTATTGACATACGCATATAGGAATGGAAAGATGACCACAGATTTGAACGTATCTCATTGAAGGAACTAGGCCTTCGTGTTCAGCTCGGCCATGCACCAGGTTCCTCATGTAACATTCCTATTGCGGCAAACAAGGACTTCATGGTTATCCATTCGAACGGCCTTCATTCTGTAGCCGTTGACTTCTGTGGATGTGACTCCCTCCTTGAGCGCCGACAACAAACTCTGCGCGCAGGATGGTGGCCTGCAACAACCGTTGATCCTCAAACATGCGCAACCATCACTTGTCTACGGCAGTTTATACTGCTCAACGCCCTTGGCAGCACATCTGCATACGACTATTACCGCACGCTGGCTGCCCTGTCCAATAATGATGGCTGTGTCAAGATAATGGTGAGCAGCCTTTTACAAAGTGCACATATACCGCTTGGGCTGATTTGATTCCAGGATCGGCGGCACACCTTCGGCATAATCTTGAAGCAGTATCGACATATATCTATGCTCAAGCGTGGTGGTCGTGCGCATGATGATAGCGGTGTAGAGGGGACAGAAGGAGGCGAGCTGGCCTTGGCGTGTCCGGCCTGTCCCCATCCATCTATCAATCTTCCTCCCAACTGGGAAAAGACAGACATATCTGAGGCGTGAGTGATGATGTACTGATTCGTCTTGTGATTATTAACATACTTTGTAGGTTTAAATACTGGTTGTTCATTGCGGAAGATGCCAATTTCCGTCTACGAAATCGTTTGGTTTCCAATGACAACCGCGATCCAGTGCTGGGTGATGGCTGGGCGTATATGGTGAAGAAGGATGTGTATTCTGAGTACCTGAAGAAGTCTGTAGACGCAGATGAGGTATGTTCTGATTATTCCTGTATCCACTATATCTCTGATCTTAAGCTCAGATCAGTAGCTGTGCGGCATTTGCGGCACTTTTCTTGGCAAATATGAAGAAGAACAAGGGGCTTCAGTCTACGGGAATCGGAGGAGTTTGCTGTGCGCGACATAACATGTGGCGGCCGCAAGGGCGAACGGTAAGCTTGCTGATTATCATTGAGACTAGGCATATTGACTGACCCCGGTTGATAGGTACTCAAACATGACGTTCATACTATTCAGCGCTCTTCTAGCGGTTAACATCCTTACCGTGGTCTTGTCTTACGATATCGCCTGCCAGTTTTGCAAGAACATCGGCTCACGCATGAAGCAGCTGCCTCCTGATCTCCGGCTGGATCGAAAGGTCGATCTCATCATGGTCGTCCCTAATTTCCATTTGCTTGCTCATCGGGAGGAATGTCATTCTCGGTTCTCCTACCACTTCCTTACTGGCGGTGCAAACGGTAATGGAGAGAGCATAGAGCAGAACTGGTCCGGAATGAACGGCATAGCATATCAGGCCCGTCATATGGGGCCTGGCGGCTTTCGCCTTCTCATTGATGATACTAGAGGCCATTGGAACTGGATGAAGATCATTGTCCTTCGTACGTCTTTGTTATGCTCTTCTACTTAGCCATACTGACCTGTCGTCATAGCTGTTGTTCAAAGACGGCGTCTCTGGGAAGCTATACAAGAGACTGCGTCTCACGGCAGCGGGTTTAAAGCCTTCCGAGATGCACTGTTGGAGCGTCGACCAGACAATGTTGTCCAGTGGGATGAGAGCATAGATCGGTGGCAGACGGATAACGACCAACCCTCTCCTTTCCAGGTGTCTAGACACAGTAAGTTCTATGACAGGTATGATTATACCATGACTTACCATAACATACAGCACAAACCTTGAAGGACGTCAAGCTACAACTCGCTCAAGAAGAACGCGTGGAGACAGCAAGCGGGTCAGAAACTCCGCACGACAAATCACCAGGCTCTCTAGTACTACTAGCGGTCCAGATTGAGGATATGCAGTGCGTACAAAGCACTTTCACCAGCTTTGTAGCTCACGTCGACTGTTCTAGATTGAGGCTGCGCTCCAAAGTGAAGACCGCAGATACCGTAACACCAACACAAGCAGTCGAGTTCGAACACCAGCGTACAGCCATTGTGCGCTTGATAAATCAGCTTCGCGCGGTGCAGGATATTCATATGCCTCTTCTGGAAAGCAAGTTATCGGATGCCGCCCTCCAGTCTATGAGCGTCAACGGTTCTCTACAGCCAGAAGATGTCAAGGTCATGCTACCGTCGCAAATATCCCCACCAGCACTTCGTGACACCATCTGTACCCCTGGCTTGGTGGATATAGAGAAACGGGTTGTCTATGCCGCTGCTCTGGATGCCCTCGACGATATCCGGCATGGCCTGCGCGCACGCTCAGCAACATACGATTTCAAAAACAAGAATTCTGTCGGCAACAAGGCGAACACCCGAGCACAGTCTGTTCTACGTGAGATCGACCTGAAGATTCATCAAGGAGCCCAGCGATACCGACGGCATAGGAGAGCGTATCTGGCCCTGAGGGGAGGAGGCGCTTGGGAGGAGGAGCTCAAGGAACTCAAGGACACCGACATCCGGTTTCTTAACGAACGGTCTCTAACCAATGCAGAAAGGGATCAGGAAGATCAACTACGGCGTCAGGGCCTTCTACTGACCTTGGCTCCTGCTTCGGTACCCCTTCAAGGTGCAGTGGCTGCAGGAGAAGGTCGTAGAACTCTATCATGGATCTGGCTTCACTCCAATCCTGACTCAGAGACCGCTAGTGATACTGTAGTGGAAGGTGAGCAGATTGTGTATCCTTTCTGACAGAAAAAACTGATTTTTGTAAGCCCTTGGCGTGGAATATTGTCGTGCCAAGGCTCGGGCAAGGCGTTGGCATGAGGAGATCATCTTGCTCGAGGAGGAGATGCGACGAGCCTTGGTCTACTGCACGTGGATGTCAACATCATGGGAGGCACGGGCCTCACAGCGCACAACCCCTATGACATCTGCATTAACAGAGGGACTACGTGCGTACGCCTTTGATCAGAGTCATATGTGGAAGAAGATGGAGGAAAGGATGGAAGGAATGTGGGCTCAGTCCAGGAAGGTTGCTGCTGCTCATCTGCGTACAATGGATGCCGAGGGAAATGTCATCGGCGAACTAACGCTGGATGAGATGCACACACGAGACATAGGGCAGGATATAGGTGATACGGAGGAGACATGGATGTATGATGTATAGCATTGGGTTGTATGGCATTAGGGAGTATAGCCGGTATCTTTGTGCTTGTGCAGTGAGGTGCATTAGTTCTTTGTTGTCAGCAGGTCTTTATAATATCAGCCAGCGCCACCGGGAAATGCCGAAGGAAATTGATTATGTGGCGTTCCGACCAGATCCGGCCGCAACTGCAGCCTTCACTTGTCTTCTCCCACCAACCACAACCACCACCACCCCACCACCACCACGCTTCCGCTGCCCGGCCAGTGGTCGGCGCCTGGTGTGCTGGCACACAGGCACCAGCTACTCTAAGGGCCCTCTGCAGTCGCCATGCATGTCGTCCTCGACGACGCGCGTCTTCGGGTGCGATCGGGCACGTAGCGCGCAAGGCCGGGTCCGGAGTGCCCGTCTTTCCCAATGCGCCGCCGTCACGGCCTTCACCCTGCACGCAAGCCAGTGCCTCCACCGCTCCGCGCCCGTCCCGCGCTTATCCACGCTCACGTCGGAGCTCTCGACGGTGACTCTGCCGCGCGTCTGCCGCGCGTCCGCCGCCGCGCAGCCTGGTCCCTGCACAAATGGCCCCCTATCCCGTCCACTAGCCCAACCCCCACCCCCACCGTGTGTTCGACGCTGGTGCCTTTGTCGCCGTTGGCGCTTCTCGTTGCTATGGTGACAAGAGCTGCCACGGCTCTGTGTGGGCGGGCGGGCAGGGGTGTGAACAAGCGAGCATGGGGGAAGGCGGCTGGGTGGTGCTGGTGCGCGAGCGGATGTGGGAGCCATTGGCGCAGGCTGGGTGTGAGCACAGGCCGAGTTGCGCGAGCAGGCAGAGCTGAGCAAGCAAGCGGCGAGACGGCCGGAGGCGTCGCAGCTGGCGTGCGGTGGCACCTGAGGTGCGCATGCATCACGAGGATGGGCGTGGGCGGCATGGCGTGAGCGGACGGCTCGAGCAAGCGTGGTGCAGACAATGGTGAGGGTGGGCAGCAAGGAAACTAGTTGTAGGCTTGGTTTTGTGGGGTGGACATCTAGTTGTACAGCTTTATTTTGTGAGGAGCACATTTAGTTGAGGCTCAGTAGCTACTGTAGGCAGACATCTAGATAGCTTCCCCGCCAATATAATTGATTCTCCACAACTAAATGTCTAGCCAGATTCACTGAGGAATCCCAATGACAACACAACTATAAGGCTGGCTCAAATTACTGAGCAACCTAGGTGAGGCGAAGCACAACTAGATCTGCAGCCAATTTGAGTGAAAGAGGAAACTAAATGTGCCCCTAAACTATAGGGGGGCACCAGAACTAGTTGCAGGGCCAAGTGACTGAGTCAGTAGCCACTGAGGGTCAATCATACAGGCACCTCAGTAAACACTGAGAAAAAACTAGTTAAAGCTACTTACACTGGTGGGCAGACACGGCTGCAACGTACTCGGCCTCTGTGGTAGAGAGCGCGACGATGGTCTGCAGCTTGCTCGCCCAAGAGACCGGTGCACCCGCCATCATGACGATGTGGCCGCTGGTAGACCTGCCGTTGTCCGGGTTCCCGCCATGATCCGCGTCCGTGTAGGTGTAGAACAGCTCCGAGCGCGCACCAACGGCGTTGCCATCGTAGGTCAGCTTGAGATCAAGCGTACCCTGGATGTAGCGGAAGACGCGCTGCAGCGCCTGCCAGTGCTTGCGCCCGGGATGGCCGGTATGACGCGCGAGGACAGAGACGGGATAGGCGAGGTCAGGACGAGTGGCGATGGCGAGCCAGGCAACGGCGCCAACGGCAGACACGTACTCTGCAGAGCGAGAGGACATGTAGTCAATGTCCTCTGGCGTCTTGGGAGCGTCATCAGCGGTCAGCTTCACAGCCTGATCCAGCGGAGAGACGACGGGTTTGCAGTCTGCCATACCGTAGCGCTCAAGGATGTCGACGCAGTACTGGCGCTGGGAGAGCGAGAGCTTGCGCTGCGAGCGCTCGCGCTGGATCTCGACGCCTAGGAGCCATGAGGTAGGACCGAGCTCGCGCAGCTTGAAGTGCTTCTTCAGCTCTTCAATGATCTCCTGCGCCTGCGCGTCCGTCTTGGCTGCAATCGTCATGTCATCAACAAAGACAGGAATGACGATGCGCGCCTCATCGCGTCCAAACACCCACACGCTGTGGTCGCAGAGGATGCGCGTGAAAGCCATGTCGCACAGCACCTTGTTCAGCGTCTCATGCCAAACATGACTCGCCTGCTTCAGCCCGTAAAGCGACTTCTTGAGGCGCCAGACGTAGTCCTTGTTGCGCATCTCGAAGCCGGGCGGTTGGCGCATGTAGATCTCCTCGTCGAGCCAGCCGTTCAGGAACACGTTGCTGATGTCGACAGAGTAGAGGACAAGGTCTTCAATGGCGGCAAGGGCGAGGATGGCGCGGATGGCGGACCACTTGGGCGTAGGGGCGAACGTCTCGGTGTACTCGAAGCCGGGACGCTGCGAGAAGCCCTGGGCGACGCAGCGCGCCTTGTAGCGCTCGATAGAACAGGCTGATGCTTGACCTTGAACACCCACCGACTGCCAATAGCGCGTGCACCGGGCGGGAGCTGGACGAGCTTGAACGTGCCGTTGTCAATGAGCGCCTGCATCTCGTCGAACGCAGCGTCAATCCACTTCGACCGGTCGGGGCGGCGCAGCGCCTCTGCAAACGTCCTCGGCTTGGTCTGCTGCGCATCTGCTGGGACAACGGACGAGTAAGCGTAATCCAGGCCCTGCTCGACTGACCACTGCTCCTCCTGCACTCCATCAAAGACATAGTCGAGTCCGGCCTGCATGGCATGCTCTCCGGGCACGGCGGTGTTGTCCTTCAACAGCAGTTCATCGTCACTGCCGCTCCCAGAGTCATGCTCCACGGGGGCGTCTCCTTCTCCATCTCTATCTCCTGCTCCCGCTCCTGCTCCTTCTCCTCTACCTCCTCTATACTTGCTTGAAGCGGCACATAGCGGTTGGGCGACACAACGGGTGGACCGCTAGCCCAACGGCTAGGCGCTGGTGGTGCGGGTGGCCGCATAGCGCGCTCCTGCAATGCGCGCTCGCTCATGTTGAAGCGTGGCGCGCTCTGGCGCACTGGGCGCGATGGGCCTGCAAATGGGTCGGTCGGTGGTCGCTGCGGGTCTGCCAGCCACTCGGGCACCTCCCCGCGATTAGGCGGTGCCTCGGGCGACGGCAAACGGCGGCGAACGGCCTTCTGGCGGTGCGCCTGCTCCTGCTGCTCCTTCTGGCGGCCGCGCTGAAGCAGCAGACTGGGTGGTCCAACACGTACAGAACGTGGAGCCTGAGGTGCGGGCACAGGCGCGCTAGGCGGTGTGGTAGGCGGCTCGAACGTAGGCGCGCGAGGCGGCGAACTGGGTGGCGGCGTCTGCAACTGCGGAGCGGGAGGATCGGGCTGACCGGATGGGGGAGGCGGCAGATCATAGACAGCATCATCATTGCTATCGTCAGACTCGCGATTAGGAGGCGATTCCCCATCACCCCCTTGATCTGCGGCATCCCCAAAGTCCGGTGGTCCCTCACCTCTGTCCAGGAGCGACGCGGTAATCAAGTTTATACTCTTGGTAGAGTTTCCCGGCATGTAGCGCTCGTCAAAGACGGCGTGCGAGGAGATGAGCGTCTTCTGGGTAGCCGGGTTCCAGAAGAGCCAGGCCTTGGTGCCGGGCGGGTAGCCGATGAAGATGCACTTCTGCGAGTGCGGCTCGAGCGCGCGCCGGTGTCGCTTCTTCACCAGGACGTAGGCAAGGCAGCCAAAGACGCGGAAGTACGAGACATCCGGCTTCTTGCGCTTCCAGCCGATGTAGGGCGTCTTGTCTGGCGGTAGCGAGGACGTAGGGGCGCGGTTATCGACGTGGTTGAAGGCGGAGACGGCATGGGCCCAGAACGAAGGCGGCAGCTTCGCTTCCCACAGCATAGAGCTGGCCGCGTTTGCTAGAGTCAGATTAGCTCGCTCTGCAACGCCGTTCTGATGCGGCTCGTCCGGTTCAGTGAACTCGAGTCGCCAACCCTCACGGCGCGCCTGCTCCAACATCGCCTTGGTGATGTACTTGCCACCGGCATCGCAGCGCATCACCTCCAATCGTTCGCCCGTCTCAATCTCAGCAGCCGCCTTGAACGCGCAAATAGCGGCCCAAGTATCGCTCTTCTTCTTCAGGTAGACCACCGTCCGCCAGTGCTCCTTGTCATCAATGAAGGTGATCCAGTAGCGGTAGCCCTCCTTTGTTGCCACAGGCATCGGCCCCTTCAAGTCGGTGTGAACCAGCTCGAGGTGCCGCTTAGCGCGCTCTCCTGGACCGCGCGGAACTGCCTTCCGAGTCTGTTTCCCCATGATACATGGCTCGCAGATCGGGTCCGGCGCGGTGAAGGTGTCGAAGCGCATGCCCTTGACGAGCTTGCGGCTGCGCAGCTTGCCGATGTCGCCATGGTTGACGTGTCCGAAGCGGCGATGCCAGAGCGATGCGTCGAGCGGCAGCGTCGTAGTGGCAGCATACGCGTTGCGCGGCGCAGGCGGCGCAACAACGTGGCCGTCCAGGTAGCCCGTGTTGGACTCGTCAACCGTAGCAGTGCAGACGAGCGTCCCGGCGCGGCAGAACATGACGCGCTTATCCTTAATCTGAACCTCGTACCCCTTGTGCGCAGTGAGGTGGTAGATGGACAATAGATTCGATGTAAGGAGGGGGACATGGAGGACATCAAAGAACACGATCGGCTGCAACTTCTTCTCCCCATCCACCGGCTGATACTGCACCGACCCGATGCCCGCTGAGTAGACGATCGTGCCGTTTGCTAGGCGAACGGGCACGCGATGCGGCGAGTAGGTGATGAACCAGTCTCGCCGGGGCGTCATGTGTAGAGAGGCACCTGTGTCGGTGTTGAAGTTAGCGGCAGCCTTTGACTGGAGCCACTCCCGGAGCGCGGTGGACGAAAGGAAAGCGCTTGCCTGGCCAGCAGACTCGACACGCGCAGCAGAGGCGGACTGGGGAGACGACGAGGACGCGTCAGTGGCGGGCGCGGCTTGCGCGTTGGCCGCGTTGCCGCCGTTCTTCTTCTTCTTGCCCTGCCCGCGCTGGTTCGGCGCCTTGGCGGCATTGGCGGCGGCCTCCTCGCGCTGCTTCCAGAGCGGCACAAACTCCTTGCACTCGCGCAGGAAGTGCGGGCCGCGGCAGTCCGTCGGCCACGACGAAAACGCCGTCACCGCCGCCCACGCGCCCCGCAATGACACATCACCGATCACGTGCTGCCGTCCATTACGCTGCTTCGGCCACTCAGGCCGGCTCTGTAGCCCACACCGAGTGGTTGAAGACCAAGGCCGCCTCGTCCCTGAACACTGACACTGGCGCCTCTCTGCACATGACCCCCAGACGCGACTGGTTCGTCTCCTACTCGCCCCATCGCGTCCCCATCCGTCTAGCCAACGGAGTTCTGGTCTATTCAGAGGGCATTGGATCGATCGAGTTCCAGCCAGTGGTCAACAACAAGGAGCTTCGCCCTATCGTCTTCTTTGATGTCCTCCACGTCCCTCTCCTCGCCTCTAATCTGCTGTCCATCTATTATCTGTTGGGATTGGTGTGCTTGGACCGGCCCAATGGGGAAGTCCGCCGGATTAGGTAGTCATTGTTCCCATTGTAAGGTACTCCTCATACATCTTCGACCAACCCCACGTTGTGTGACAGTCACATTCCGGATTTGGGCATACCTGCCTCGGGCATGCCTCGGTCGACATCGGCGGGCTCATAACTTAGGTTGTAGTAAACTTATGGAAAATCTGCTACCACAGTCCTCTGGGGAAATGTCCCAAGAGTAGATTCCCCCATTTTTATGATAAGGTGCGCTCATCTGAGGAACTAGTTCCAACAATATGATTGGCTGAAGCATGCGGCCAGTCCCCTTTGGACTGCAGGCCAGCACGGTAACCTGGCACTTGCAAAAGCACATATATATGTACTTAAGTCATGGATAACGACCTTAGTCCATCCAAATTGAGGGCCACTTAGTGTTCTCCCGCCCAAGTCTCTTTGGGAAGTGATGCTATTATCCGGCAAGATAGTAACCATACTGAGTCGGTTTCTGTCAGTTCTGTGACAAAACTTCATTAGCTTTGACGATTTATCAGTCCATAGATGAGCTCCAATTGACGAAGTGTCGCTCAGGCCGTCGACAACAGCATGGAACGGGAGGTGGCCGCGAAATTCATTGAAAATGGAACTAGATATTTGGGTGGTCTCGGATTTCTTCTAAAGGGCAACGGCCACAACGAGGGCTATGATATCTCAAACCCTGTGCGGCCAGAATTCCCATTTCTGAACGCATAAATAAGTAAACGATTTTATTCTGCTTTTCTCCCATAATTTCACCATATCGGGCGTGTCACGCTTGCGCACGTGGGGTTGGTCGAAGATGTATGAGGAGTACCTTACTCTCTCGTCCCGAACCATCATCATTTGTGTTTGTGTTTGTGTCTGTGCCGCTTTCTTCACTCAATAGGTTATGAGCCCCGCGCTCTAGCTTATCTAAACCTCAAAAACAGTCTCTCTGCTTGCTCTAAACCCTCAGAAAACCCCTACAAAAATTTCCTCTTATCTGATCACCCTCTATCGGCTCATCCACAATGTCCCTCATCTCTCCCGTCCTCTCCAGGGGTCTGGAGCGTATCCCTGACCTTGCAGGAGAGTCCGATTGGCACTCCTTCAAGGAGCAGATGTCGCGCTTCTTCCGCGCTGCTCAGGCCGACTACGTCACCTCTGACCCTGCTGCTGCGGTGCCTGACCCCAAGAAGCCCCTCGATGCTGAGCTTGAGTGGCTGCTCTACACCAAGCTCAGTCCCGACGCCGCGGCACTGGTCAAGGACTGCACAGGGGCAAAGGCGATCTGGAAGGTGCTGAAGGAGAAGTACGAGAAGCCCACTCCCTGGAAGCGCATGCATGCTCGCAAGGCCTTCCAGCAGTGCCGCCATGACCCCTCTCACCCCATCGAGACGCAAATCACCAACGTCAAGGCGCAGAAGGCCATCCTCACTGGCCTGGGCGTCACTGTCTCTGATGACGAGGTCATGAACGTCATCCTCATCAACCTGGATGACTCCTTCGATCAGATACGTATCAACATCCTCTCCCAGACCGCCCTCACCCTCGACACCGCCATTAACATGCTCACCTCGAACTCTGGCGCGGCATTCAGTGTCAAGCAGGAGGAGTTCATCCCTTCGCTTGCGGGGAATGCCGCTCGTGTTGGTCGCGGTCGCCAGGAGCAGGAGGGTCTGTTGGACGGGCGCCAGAATGACCCCAGCACATTCTGGCTGGACGACAAGGGGTATCGCTGGTGCAACGTCAACAGCAGGGACTGTCACCGCTGTGGGCGTTCCGGGCATATCGCCGCCTTCTGCATGTTCGCCATGCCCGAGGCGATCAGGCAGAAGATCTCGGACAAGGTGCATCTCAATGCGAACATGGTCGCCTCGCTCGCGGAGCTTGACGCGGAGGTCGAGCAGGACTACCAGGTGGATCAGGCTTATGGCGCGTATGTCGTTCCTGCTCGTCGGTCGTCCCCCTCCCCTCCTTCTTCACCGCGTCTCGCTTCCCCCGCCCCTTCGTCCTCGGCCACCGCTTCTGTCCGCCAGGGTCGTGCCCCTCGTTCCTCCAGGAATGCGCCGAAGATGATTCTCTTCTCGTGATGGATATAGGAGGATGCACATTTGGTGGAAGTTGCAGGATTAGGTGGGAGCTTGATTAGGTGGGAGTTCTTTTGCGGTCCGGCGCACAGGTGGGAGTGTTGGGATTGGTGTGCTTGGACCGGCCCAATGGGGAAGTCCGCCGGATTAGGTAGTCATTGTTCCCATTGTACTCTCTCGTCCCGAACCATCATCATTTGTGTTTGTGTTTGTGTCTGTGCCGCTTTCTTCACTCAATATTATCTGACGACTCAGAAGGGATATGAGGTGCGCATTGTGGACAGGACTACGTCATTCTACCATGGAGGTGCACTTGTCTGCACTGCAAGTGTGGATGGGTCAAACACGGGCTATCGAGACGGCTACATCCGGCCGCCGCGTGTGCAGTGCGCCGGCGCTGCGTCCACCACGCTCCCTCTCGACGCCTCGCTGTGGCATCGCCGCTTTGGACACGTCAACCACGGCGACATCGGCAAGCTGCGCAGTCGCAAGCTCGTCAAGGGCATGTGCTTCGACATATCAAGAGAAGAATGCACAAACACTGACACAAACACACAAGATGACGGTCGAAGTGTTGGAAGGGGTGACCGAGCACGTCTCGCGTTATCCCTGGTTTTGGTATATCTTCGCGCTTTTCCGATCACGTGACCGCGTCTATCTCACATGACCCACCCGACTGTATAGTACACCGGCGAATGCCGAGACTCGTCGCTCCTAGAGCGGACACAACCAAGTCTCTATCACTGACTTGGTTGCTACCGCTCTAGGTGCGTAGCTACACGTTTTACTTGCTTGAATATATCACTGACTTGGTTGCACGTTGGGATTGGTGTTCTAGCACGCTCTCGTGCTTATGGTATTTTTCTCTGATTTTCCCTGATTTTTCCCATGCCTCTATCGCTACTTATGCGCGCACTACGCCTTACGCTGTGCGCCACATACTGTACCGGCATGACCGTAAGTTCACTGGGCGTTACGCGTTACGCTGTGAACAACTCCCGAGCGTAGTTCACGGAGGCCCGGACCGGCCTTTCAACGCGTTATAAAGCAAAAATCGACATATTTGGAGGACCTAACGTACTCAGAAGAGCAAAACAATGCGTTTAGCGCTCGAATGAACAAAAAATACGAAGATTTGAGCTAAAATGCGATTATTTAAGCCATGTGGCGTCTCAAAAAACCCGCCGTTACGCGTTACGGAACCGGCTTAGGTTCAGTTCAGAGGCCCCCGTTACGCGTTATGTGAACATGCGGTCATGCCGGTACAGTATTCCGCTTAGTCATCGGCATTTCCCGGTCTGTCTGCCTAGAGCGGCCGCATCCAAGTCTCTCTTCATCTCTGACTTGTGTGCTGTCGCTCTAGGTGCGTAGTTACACGTTCTATAGCTTGCTATACATCTCTGACTTGTGTGCTGTCGCTCTAGTGTGATCTGATCCTCTGTTCTACCTCGGATAGGACCGGCCCGATTGGGATAGTCACACTTGTCTTCGACCGTCATTTTGCGTGTTTGTGTCTGTGTTTGCGCGTTTCTCTCTTGACACACCCACCTAATCAAGCTCTCACCTAATCCTGCAACTCCCACCAAATGTGCATCCTCCTATATCCATCACAAGAAGAGAATCATCTTCAGCACATTCCTGGAAGAACGAGGGGCACGACCCTGGCGGACAGAAGCGGTGGCCAAAGGCGAAGGGGCGGGGGAAGCGAGACACGGTGAAGAAGGAGGGGAGGGGGACGACCGACGAGCAGGAACAACATACGCGCCATAAGCCTGATCCACCTGGTAGTCCTGCTCGACCTCCGCGTCAAGCTCCGCGAGCGAGGCGACCATGTTCGCATTGAGATGCACCTTGTCCGAGATCTGAAAAGCGAGCCACAACCGCCAGCGCACGGCGCCTTTGCGGGCAACAACAGTAGCAAGCGGCTCGCCTGACGCGCATCTCCCGCGGCGGGCGGCCGCTCTCGTCAAGCCACCCCATCCCCCAGCCCCTAGCGCTTCCCCCCACCATGAGCAGAGCCCGTTCGAGGACTCATTGCACCGGAACTTCTGGTGCTTTGCTCTTGGCTGGGGATGCGTCTAGAGGGCCCCCCAACATCTCGCCTAGCACCACCACCATCCCTACGCCCACCTCCTGCTCCTGGATCTCTCCACGCCGGGCGCCGCGCACTGTGCAAGTGTGTGTCGCCCACGCTCCCGTGTTCGTGCAGTGCAGGCGGAGGCCCAGGCGCATCAGCAGTTCTATGAGCACTGACGTTGCCGAGGTGCGGGCCCGACGTGCGGAGAGAAACGTAGGAAGGCGACGCGTACGCGCTACGTACCAGGAGGGTGGTGCGCGCGCATGTGTATATGCACGCACTTGCGTGCGCACGCAGCGACAGCAGGCCAGCGCACGCCTCTACCTCCCGCTCCCCCTCCCTCTACGTAGCCCATCACCCAGACCCACCTGCTCGCTGCGCGACCGTCCTGTGGACGCGACGTGCAGCGGGCGGCCTCTTTTACGTGTTTTCACGTGTTTTTCCCGTAATGTCCCCGCCCTCTATGTGTAGCTACATAACATATATAATATATGTGATTTACAAGCAATCAGAGGCAGCGCCGCCAGCAGCGGTGGCGCGCACGTACCCGTGCGGGTGGTGATCAACCGCCCTACCCAAACGGGAAGGGCCATCAATCATGCCCAGCCAGCGCGAGGGCGAGCCGGGCACGCGACGCGAGCCGCCCACCGCGCCCTGCCTAATAAGGCGACCACACCCGCATCGCGCGGCATGCCCCCGAAGGCTGGGACCCCCACCGGAAGGTCTGGGAGGGGCCTGTGGCTGTGCAGATAAGTCATTCGCAACCTTTTCAACTGCTTGGCAAGCAATTAGTCGGGACCTTGTAAAGGTACTACTTGCGCAGGTGGCAGAAGGCCATCCTCACCGGCCTGGGGGTCACTGTCTCTGATGACGAGGTCATGGACGTCATCCTCATCAACCTGGATGACTCCTTCGATCAGATACGTATCAACATCCTCTCCCAGACCGCCCTCACCCTCAACACCACCATTAACATGCTCACCTCGAATTCTGGCGCGGCATTCAGTGTCAAGCAGGAGGAGTTCATCCCTTCGCTTGCAGGGAATGCCGCCCGTGTTGGCCGCGGTCGCCAGGAGCAGGAGGGTCTGTTGGACGGGCGCCAGAATGACCCCAGCACATTCTGGCTGGACAACAAGGGGTATCGCTGGTGCAACGTCAACAGCAGGGACTGTCACCGCTGTGGGCGTTCCGGTCATATCGCCGCCTTCTGCATGTTCGCCATGCCTGAGGTGATCAAGCAGAAGAGACACCGAGCGCGCTCTACGCGCCCTCGACACCAATATCTACTATATGTTAGTAATGATCCATATGCAGGGCGCATACACGCACCTGCAGCGCGCCCGCTCGCGCTCGCTCATCCCTCGCGTCATCTGCGTTCTGCAGCTTGTTGTGACGTGTCCCGTCATTGAAAATGTTACTTCAACGCTAATGTGAAGTGCACGAGGTCGAATAAAGGGGCGGGGGAGGTCTTGGGGGCAGCCGCAAGGTCGGGACAATGGGCATGCCAACGAGCTCAGGAGTCGGTCAATACATCATCCTTCCCCCACATACCTCTGTCTGCACGCCCGCAGGCGCGCTCTGCACTAACACGTATCTTTGCACTCCAGCGTATCCACCATGGTCCGGACTCGGACCTAGTATCCAGTCCGCTGTCTGCGTCCATGTCCGGTCTGGGTCCAGTCCAGATCCCGCCCGGCTCGGGTGTTCGACACCCCTCGGATACATTGGTAATGTCCTCGTCATGTCTTTCACGTCTACTACGCTTGCTATCCGTTTCCTGTCATGAACCCTTACGTTTACCTGACCCCTTCCCTCATATCTACGGATCTGATCCGTCCTTCCACATGGTCCAGTCCGATTCGGACTTCCGGACAGTCCGGACCGGTTATCGGATTCATTATCAGTCTATATCTGTCCTACTCCTGCGCTATCGCCATCAAGTAAGATGTGTTGAAAAGCGAGTAGGGAAAGGCACGGGTCTACCCCCGGGTTTTTTGGGCCAACCCGTACCCTTACCCAAGGGGGTGTCGAACTGAAAATAGCGCACCGGGGGTGGGGAGGGAGGGGGGGTCGGCAGCCCGCTTAAAATTAATTTGGACCTTCTTTAAACTAAGCTCTAGGGCTGCTCTGTGCATCCCAATACCCATGACCTACTCACTTGCAGGCTATACATACATCCCCCACAGCAGCTTCTCTCATTTACGACAAGACACAGGCAACTGGCTCTTGCACGCGCACAGTCACGTGGCCAACGTTCAGATTTCGATGACGCCAAAACTTCTGACTTTGAATTAAAATTAGCTCTAGATAAGTTTAGATGACAATAGATAGTGCAACGAGAGGGTATAAGAACCTGCAAAACCCGAGCCGACGCGCCAGCTGCCAAAATGGCAATTGCCGAGCGCACGTGATATCACATGAAGGGGGGAGGGGGGAGGGGTAACCGGTCTACGAAGAATTTGGACCCGCGGTCATTTTCTGCGAACCCGGCACCCCCTTGCCCTTACCCTCACAAAACCCATACCCGTAGTGCGGGTCGGGTACGCGGGTTTTTGCGGGTTACCCGCGGGTTGTAGGTAAACCCGCCTCCGGGGCTTTCAGAGGCTCGTAAATGACAGAAAAATCAATATTTTGTTTGAAGGTACTTATGCTGGTGTATACAAGTAAATCGCGGGAGGGGCGTAATCAGGCCATGGACGAGATGTGTAGATCCGCGCGCTGTGTTGAACAACGTGTAGCGCGCCCTGCATGGAAACGCGCTCGGCGGCGAGGAAGCAGAGTGTGCGCGTGACGCATAGCGTATGCTCGCACGAAGGTGTACGCTTGAAGCGCGGTGCGCAGTGCTCTCGGCCCTCCCGCTGCTCCAGCGCAAGGCAGCTACATACATTGTGATTGAGCAGGAGGGGTGCCGCAGGGTGAATGCAGAACGATCGGGGGACCGAGTTTACATGCACCCTGTGCTAGATGCTTGTGCGCTGGCGCAAGCACTACCGTTTACGTGGTAGTGAGGGCGGGGGGATATTGGGGTTGGGCACGCTTGGCATGCAGGGCCGGACTGACACGTTTGAAGCGTGTTCGCAAGGTCGGAAACCCCTCAGGTGTGCACGACCGCTGAGTACCGCACCGCGAATGCCCGGTGCGATGAGTACTCAAGCAGTGGGTGCTCCGCGGCATGCACAGCTGGGTTGGAGGCGGGGGAGGGATTTCGCATAGGCTGGCCTTAGGCGACGCGCACTCGCTGCTCGATGCAACGCACGCGCGGCGGGCAATGTGATGCGGCAGTGGAGGGGGCGTAACATAGGCGGCTGGCGCTTGTGCACCGTGCCAAGGATCGTATATACTGTACAATATATCAGCTATGAAGGGAGCAGATGACCTAGCCACGCACCTGTAGCACCTATGCCGTTTGGACGTTGTCTCCTCTACTGTTGTTGTGGTGATCCGCAGCGAAGGCAGAAATTTGTCTCCTAGCCTCCTGAAGTTCCTTAAAGGTGGAAGAGGGGGACTGTCAAAAGTGGTGGGTAGGCGGACGAGCCTGCCTTCAGCCCGACGCACCGTGTCACGTCACACGGTGCATCTAAGTACCTTGCACCCTTACAATTCCCGATTACGGAATTCTAACGCTTACTTTTATAGGGGCTCCGCCCTTTTCCGCCCCTCAGTCTTTACCCTCACTGCAGGAAGACTGAGGGTGCGTCTTACACTACATTTACTTTATCCTCAGCTAACAGTACCTCAGTCTTACATGTCCTGCGCATCCTTAGGTACGAATACAGTTTTTACCCTCACTGCAGGAAGACTGAGGTCTTACGCGTCCTGCGCATCCTTAGCCTTAGCTCGTGAAAGGGATGACGGTAGGCCCCGGGCAGCCGGAAGCGCTGGGGCGGTCGTAGTTGAGGGAGGAGAGGCGTTGATGGCGAGAGTCGGCGACCCAGACCGGATTGCCGAGCATCGCCGTCGACGCGCATATCACCCGTCGCGTGTTTCTAACCATTCTTGCGCTCATTTTTGAGTATGGAAGGATGTACATTAACATGACAGTAGTGTCTTCGCTAATGCCAACTATGGCATCAAAATGGTTGATTTTTGACGGGTTTGCAGAGGGTTTCCCACGGGTTGACCTTGGGTTGACGGGTCGGCACATTGCAACCCGTACCCAACCCTTGCAAACCCGTACCCGTAAACCCGGCGGGTTATCCCTACCCCTGTCATTCCCTAAAAGCGAGCGATAGTGAGTATCGCTGGACGGAGAATTTCACTCACAGCTAATTTTTGTGGTATGATTTGCGTGAGACATGTGTCTCAATGGCTTCCAGAACTTCAATATAAAAGCTGCTCCGTCCAGGCATAGTCTCAAATTTCCGCTTTCCAACACACTTTATCCCGAGGTGATACACGAAGAAGTGATGGAGGAGATACAGTTCATGGCGGGAACAAAATCCTTAGCGAGAGCAAACACGACCAAATATGCCGGATCCGTTTGCGGACCGTGCGCACCCCCACTACTCAGCTGGCCTGATTAGTTGAAGCAGATGATCAAGCTGTCACGATCTGTCACGCCTCCTACAAGGACCCATTAACTCCCACCTGGATCCCTAGAGTACGGCCTCATGCCCGCCTCATGGTCTTCTAGTATACATTCAAGCCCTAGTACACGAGGCCTCCTTAGACTTAGTATTTCCGTTACCTCTGCCCAATTGCCTCGTGTTTCCTTCTGCAATCTGATTTGGTTCTCTTCTCTTCTCATCTCTGTCTGATCTCGTCCGCCGTCCGCATCCCGCCGAGTACTAGCCTCATTATCCGCCTCCGACTCCTCGACCAACATCGATCCTCAAAAGAAGCCGAGCCTAACACAAGCACAGAAATGCAGATTGCCCAATCAAGCAACAATGAATTTAAAAATTTTGGCAGTTGCAAAGACATTCCGGAACAGTAATAAGGTGTGAGAGGTGTGTATTGAGACAACCTCTGCAGACCTGTTTCTGGATCTCTGCAGCACCTTATGCTGTGCACTCAATATATTAAATGACGGAAGTTTCCAAGGCATTAATTACATTGGCCGAAGTAAAGTCTCTAGCCAACATACCGACGAGCCAGAGCCCTTTTGGGGCTATTGGGCTGGTCCGGCTCGCTGGGCAGGCCTTAGGGCAGCCCGCGCGGGCGGCTGGGGCCCGGCTCGTATGCGCGCGCGAGCCCGCACGGCTCCGCTCGGGCTTGCCCGGCACGCGCCGGCCCTCGGGCTCGGTACCGTGGCGTGCCGGCTGCGCGCTGATGGCGCCCTGCCAGCGTCGCTGCCAGGCGCGCGCCCTCGCCGCGACACGCGGCGGCGTCGTCGCGCTGCTGCGCAGCAGCGGGAAAATCAAAAAAATCGTACAAAATGTATAGTAGGTACATGTTATGCTACGAATGAAGATGCTGTGTCCCCACCTATGCATAGGTGGGGATGCGAAGCGAGATGAGCGGGGGCGGGAGAAGCGCGCGGCGCGCGGCGTGCGGCGTGCGGCGCACAGCGCGGGGAGCTTGCGCCTCGAGCTTTCTTGCGTGTATGCCGAGGCCACGAGCGTCTCCCACGACGAGTGTGGAGGCGTCTACGACCGCGGGCCGTAGGGTGTCGCGCGTCGCGCGAGGGATGGCTGGCGGGGCGATCGATGGCGTGCTCCGCGCGTGGAGAGTGCCGCGCGCCGCGCGGGTGGGGGAATCGGAGTGTGTATATGTAGTGTGGGCAGGGGGCAGGGAACAGGTAAGGCGGGGGATGGGAGGCGAAACGAGGGCGAGGGAGCTTGCACGGCGGTGGCGGCGATGAGGCGCTGCGCCGGCTGTCGCGCCCGCTCGCTGTTCTCCGGGGGCTGCTCGGGCTCACGCTTCGCTGCCCCTAGACGTCGCCGACGAGGGTGTGGCCTGCGGCGTCCGATCGCGATGACGAGCAGCGGCGAGCAGCACGAACACGCTGCTCGTGGTGCCGCTCGCCGCGCCCGCTCGCCTCGCCTGCTCGCCGCCTATCCCTCCGATCTGCGCCTCCCCAAGTCTCCTGCGCACAGACGCTCTTCCCAGCGTCGCGGGAGCGCGGGGGGCGATGAGCGCCGCATTGCGGTGGGTGTGCTCATCGCCTTGTGCACGCGCTTGTCCTGCGTGCCCCCTCCCGCGCGCCCTCTCATGCGTGCGTCGGGAGCTCAGTGGTACGTTTCCTGTCGTGTTGTCAGTTGCTGACGCGGATGCTATGCGTAGGGGACGCACCTATGAGGGCGGCGCCTCCCGCGCTTGCCTCGCCGCCATATCCGCCGCAGCGCATTCTTGAGCGCGCCAATTCGCGTAAAACTCGAGGGGAGGGAAGGGGGAGTGTTTCTTGAGCGTAAGTTGGAGAAGGGAGAACATGACCAGCAACCGCGGCCGCGGCGCGGTCGTGGTTGCTGGCAGAGGAGCGTTGATGGCAAACGCTCGGCGCCTCGGACCGGAGTCCGAAGGTCGCCGTCGTCGCCTTCGACGGCCTCGGACTCGTGCCGAGGAAAAGACAGGCTCACAGGCTCTTCGCAATTCGTTATTATATCTTATGTAGAGTAGACATACAAATTTTGGTGCGATTGTGGTCATGCAAAGGGGCCTAACCCCGAGACGCTTTGTTGACGGGCCACACGCTCGTCAAAGGCGATTCTCAATCATCTGTTCGAGCACCTTTCGAAGCGTTCTGAGGCGGGAAAACATCGCACCGCTTCAGTCAAAGTTGACACATGCTCTATTCAGTCCCCCCTAGACACCTATGTAGTTTATATAGCCCATATCCTCCGGCATGTTATACAAATCGACAATGAGTGCCTCTTGAACCTTTCACAGAATATCTTAACCAACTTATGTATATTCCAGGTCTCTGAGACCCATCCTGACCACCGATCGGTTACTTTCAAGCTAGATTATTACTATCTGTATAGGATTCTGGGCTGGGGGAGGGCGCGATGCCTTACGAACGCGCCGGCATCCTCTCGAACACGTCCAAATGAACGCGTTCGTGACGTTACCGTCACGCCTCGCCTTGTCCTCAACCACATCGCGCGGTCCACTGCAGCGCGCTGAGCGCGCCACCGAAGAGCGCGAAGGTGTATTCGGGCACGGAGGCCCACTTAGGTGCGTCTCCCTACCCCTTTTCCTTGATTATGTACTCATAATCTTTTCTGATTTCACGCGACCCGAGCAAGCGCGCGAGGACGCGCATCGCTCGGGGTGAGCCAGAGAGGACCAGCCGTCGTCACCTCCGGCTGCCCTGCGCGCGGCGCGCACCCTCTCGCACCTGCACGCGTCCACCACAACAGCCCCAAACAAAGACGATCGGGCCTAGCCAGCCCGTCGTCTCTTCACCACGGCTGCCCCCCATGCCCCATCCCACCCCTCGTAAACCTCGCACGCGCTGCGGTAGCTGAGCAACCCCTCCCCCTCCCCCTGACGCGTTCAATGCGGTCCGGGCGATCACGAATAACGCGACAACGCGTCGCGTCGCGTCGTGCACGACATCGGGCGTTGGGCGTCCAGTGAGCGCGCAGCCACAGCAACGCAGTCGAGGGCTTCGTCCTCGACGGTCTGCTTGTCGCTGCGTGTGACCGCTCGTCGGCAGCGTGCAACGACGATCGTGCGCTGAGCGTCGTTGCCGGCTCCACACGCGACGCGCCCCGACGTGCCCACGCCGCAACGCGCGGACGCGTCGCGCTCCAACGCTCCCCCGCCACAACGCGCGGACGCGCTGCAGCCCTAACACGCCGTCGCCGCCACCCGCCGACGCGTCGCGCTCCCAACGCGCACCCCATCCCCCATCCCCTTCCCCCCCGCGATTTTTTTTCGCTTTTCCTGATCTGAATAGCTACATAAAATATACAAATTTTATTATTCTGTCTACACAGCACATGTGCAGCCCACGCTGCATGCAGCAGCGAGCGCGAGCGACGCGGCGACAACGGCGACGCGCCGCTGCGTCATCCAAACGCGCTCGGAGCATGGTCCGGGGCCCGAGTGAGGCCAGCGCGCACGCGGCTGAGGCCGCAGTAGGGGCTGTTTGATCCGTCAAAACTCGCCACTGGACAGAACGCGAGATCAGCAATCTGGTTCCAAACTCGTCCAGTAAATAGTCATAACTCGTCGTTGGAGCGGGCATGACGGGCGCTGGACGGGCTCGTTCCCACCAAAGACCCCTGATGTCATGGTTGTAACTCAGAATACGAGTTCCGAACTCGTCCAGAACTCTCAGCAAACAAAACCAGTTCAGAGCGAGTTTTGACGGATCAAACAGCCCCTAGTGCGCGCGAGCCAGTCGCCGCCACGCGCTGCCGGCAGCCCGGGACGCTACCGGCGAGCCAGACCGGCCCAAAGTGCAAATGAACCGTCGGTATGTTTAATAGAGACTTTGCGTCGGCCAATGTAATTAATGCATTGGAAAGTTCCGTCATTTAATGTATTTGTCTGCACAGCATGAGCTGTCTGCAGATACTCATATCAATCAACTACTGAAACGCTCCCGTGCCTGCCAAGCAAGCCAAGGTCAGCCTTCAAGCATCACTTGGAACAAGGTGCACCTTACCAAGTCCTGTGCCATATGAACATAGCCCGAATATCCATCTGCATACTTGCCAACCTCCCGACCTTTACTTGCTCCGAGTCCAGCACCCGAAGCATACATGTTTGTTATACTATAGATAGCCAGACTGTCAGATGCACATCATAAACACTGAGCAAGCTGTGCTCACATCGGATCCACACGTCCTTCACCATCAACACCAAGGCCCGTGCCTTCTTGCCAGCCCATCATCTTCAACAACTTGTTACCGATGTTTGATCCGTCTTGTGCTGGGATTGGCGGCTGCATAGGTGTCGGCAGGGGAGGTGTTTGCTGCCGGGACGAGTCAAGAGTCGGAAGTGGCGCGCTTGCCTCTGGAAGCGGAAAGTCGGGCTGATTGAAGAGGGTCCTGCGTTCTGATGCACGATCACGATACTTCGGCTGGGCGGGAGCAGCATCTTCGACGGCCGACCCGCTCTTCGCCATTCTGGAGGCTAGTTTGCGGCGGGAAGCATCTCGCAGCTTCTCCTGTTGCAAGTTTTTCTGGGTATAGTTGAGCAAAATAACCGTATAGGCATATTGCTTGACTCACCTTGTGCAAATCAGACTCCTTATTGTGACGCCCCAGTTGTTCAACCGATTTGAACTGGCGCCCGCATAGGACGCACATCAGAGCATTAACATCCGAGAACTCGAAGTTGTCAGACGGAGCGGTACTGGGAGAGGGATTGAGCCTGCCGCACGAAACGGGCTGTTCCGCACGGCCTGTCGATGCGACTGATGCACTAGATGGCGCGGAGGGTGCAGCCGCGACCGGCTTGGACGGATGAGCAACGCAGACTGAAGTCTTCTCATATAGGCTCACCGGCGACGTGGGATGGGGCAGCGCGGGTTCCCCGGTAGAGCCAGTCAACTCTTCTTGGACTTGATTCCACTTCGTAATGTTATTCGCGATCTGGCCGCCGTCAGGTTATGAACCCAATACGCAGCTGCCGAAACTTACCTTTTTGCTTGCAGCAAGTGGAGCGACTTTGCGCGCCGCCGCGGCTGCAGACAACGACTCGTCAGCACGGGTTGTAGACATGACAGAGATAGGGCATACTCTTGTCTACCCGCGCGTCCGAGGGTTCTTGCGTGGCCTCATCGCCGAGAGCGTCATCCATCGAGAAACCAGGAGCCTTCGGTTTGATGCCTGTAGTAGCAAGGCAACGATCAGCAATATAAGAGCCGCATGCGAGAGAAGCGCAATGACCCGTTGAGGTGACCTTCGCAGACTTGAAACTGAGCGTGACTGGTTTGTCGGACAACGGCAACGCCGAGGGTACAGTTTGAATGGGACGTATGACTTCCGCTTCGGCTGCACACAGGAGAATTGAGTTTCAAGTCCAGCAGCGAGTCAAAAGAACACTAACCCTTTGGTTTCTTCCTCTTCTCCTTCTCCTTCGTAACCGGCGGAGGTACAGATGGTTGCTCGACTCTGAACTCCAAGACAGCGACCGTTGCGTTCTCATCCCAGTAGCGTACGAACGTGCCCTCGACGCCACCAAGGCTCATAGACGAGGTGATGGATGCTTCGTCGCGTAACATGATGTCGGCCACGGGCTGGAAGGAATGAGGATGGGCAAAGGAGGCCGCAACCGGCTTGTCGGAAATGCGAAAACCGTTCGGATGTATCTGCGGTGACATGGTATTCGCAAGGACAGCGGACGCACACTGACAGGAAATCAGAAACAGCATCACCAACGAGGAGGGTGGACGCACCATGGTGTCGACGAACTCGACGAAGCCAAATCCGAAGCTGGCCATAGTCATCTTGTCCTTAATGAGAATGATACGCTTCATGCCCTTCGCACCGTCCTTGCCGAATCCCGCAGAATTGCGCATGGCTTGGTGGATCGCTTGCGGGCCGGAGAGAGGGTCAAGGCCGCGGAATAGCAGCACCGGGGCCTGCGTGTTGCCGATGTCGCGCGTGCCGTCGTTGAGAGTCCCTCGCTGAACTCGTCCTTTGTCTTGCGGGCTGACGCTTTGGGAATAGTCGATCTTGATGCGGCGACCGCTATGCGGAGCACCTGTTTCCAGCGCCTTGTAATACGCGGAGGCAGCAGTGGCACCATGGGACGCAGGTGGGGGGACTGAGATGAAGGGGAAGTGGGGATCGACGAACGCGCGCGCGTGCTCGGTGGACGGAAACTGGGCGAACCCGAAGCCCTTGGAGGTACCTTGAGAAATCGAGCACGACGCTCCGTCAATGCACAGTCATGGGTGGAATACAAAGGACAAGTGCCTGTAGCGCGTTCCCTGATGATCGTGACCGAGTCTACGGCACAGCGATTCGAATGCAGGTATGATTGAAGCTGGGCAGGGGCGACTTCAGTTCCAGAACGCGGGACTGTGAATGCAACGTCAACGGACATCTGCCTCGTTGAAGTCGGGGTCGAGGCCGAGAAAGATGACATGCGGGCTGGCCTCTGAGGGAACAAGCCGCTTCTTGGAGGCTGCGCCACCGGGCTGGGGGAAGTCTTGCGGAGCGCCGGGATTGGGGTACAAGGCGTCGTCGTAGGCAGCGGAATTATCATATCCCTGGGACGGAACAGGATCGGTAAGACATTTGTGGGCGACTGTCCGAAAAGAAAGAACATGCTCCGCCATTGAATTTTCGGCGCTTGCCATCCCCGTAGTAGTCCTCATCGCGGGGGCGGACACCGGGCCTGGGGGCCAGCTGCTGATACGCGGCGTCGCGCGGATACCAGGCTGCGCCGTCGGCCCAGGCGTCCTTGCCCTTGTCCCATTCCCGGTTGTAGGCCATGGACGAACTCGGTGATGATGGTGGTCAGAAAGAAAGAGCGCGTAAACACCAATCAACAAAGCCCTTGTTCTTTCTTCCCGCCATGGCTGGTGCGTCGCCCGCCGCCCCTCTCCGCTTGCTGATGTTCATCTGACCGCCGCAGGACACGGAGGCGTTCTCAAGGTACTCCCATCCTCAATCCCCCCTACTCTCCACTCACACCCACCCAGACCGACCCCGCCATCGAGCGCTTCAACGTTCTCGTGCGTCCCGTTCACCACACTCCGCTTTCACCCCTCACCCTCCCCCAGCGCGAGAACTCCCACACCCGGTTCCGCTGGACCAGACACTCCATCAAGACTGCTATGGTCGGCGTCATTGCCGTGCCCGTAGCCATCTTCCTGACCGCCAAGTACGGAACCGTGCGTCTCCGTCTCGCTCCGTTGAATGAATGTCAAGACTGACCTTCACTCAGGATAGGGTTCAGACCCGTGTGCCGCGCAAGGAGATGTCCTTTTACCAGTCGGCCAACTAGAACATGGTAGCTGTACGCTCTATTCATGTGTGGCGCAAGCGATAATATCTATAGTCTTCTCTGCTCCCGTGCTGTGGCCCACTCTCCCCGCACGTGCCTTCTGTCGCACAAGGACCTATTGCATCTCCTACTAAGTACCTTGAGGGACGCCCTGGCATCCGAACGGGCTATACTGTAGCACCACGTCGAACTCGTGTTGAATGCACGAAGACGACATGGTAAGTACCGGACCTAAGTCTCATTAACCCATGAATACCCTTGAGCAGCCTGCGTACCTCCGACAATTGATGAAAGTCATAGCAGAGGTGTACGTGCAGAACGAATATCTTTAGATACATGGTATAGAAGCCTTAATCCAAGCCCCAACTCTGTCTTCTATCACTGGAAAGGTGTTGAAAGGTGTTCAGTCGCGCATCAGCCCTTCCTCAGTGCATCCAGACGAGCTTGCAATGCGTCCTCGTCCGACAGCGCTGCACCGCCTCCACCACCGTTGTCGTCCCTCCTATCAGCGGCACCCGAGTCTGCCGCTTCTCCCAGCGCAACAGGTTGTCGCGTCGCAAGCGGCGTAGACGTCGCAAGGCCCGTCGGCGCATCCGTGAGCTGCAGGGGACCGTCCATCAGTGAACACAAGGGTTGCAATGCGCGAGAGAGACTTACCTGCTGTGATAGACCGACGCCTATCTCGTCTAACACCTCCTTCAGGATCTTGTCGCCCTCTTCCTCCTCGTCCTCTTCGTCTTCCATGACGTCGTCCACGGCGTCGGACATCATCTCCTCCTTCATGTCCATCATCGCGCTCTCCTTCTCGAACTCGTTCATGATCTTCTGGATCTGTGGGAGGTTCATGCCGCGGTTCATGGACGCCATAGCCTGAGGGTGAGAAAGGTGAGGACGGGGTGTACAGAAACGCGGTAAGAATCCTTACCCTGCTAGCGCCTCGCATGGCCTCCGCCATTTGCTGATTGCTGCGGAGCGTCTGTATCCTGAGGCTGACGGCTTGAAGCTGCGTGCGCATCTGGTAGAACTTCTGGACATATCGACGCGTGCGGACGAGGTCCTTGGCCATAACCTTGCACGCGTTCTGACGAGCAGCGTAAGCATCCGTAGTAAGGATTCAGATAGAAGACGCACCATTTGGCCTGCCTTGGCGCTCTTCTTAATATCTGCTATAAGTTTCTTCTCGCTCTGCTCTAGCTTGGTGCGTTCGCGATCTAGCTCGCGCTGCGCCTTGGTGAGCGCACGCTGGTGCTGGCGCAAGCGCTCAGCGGGGGTGACTGTCCTCCCGAACAGCGTCTCCTGTGAAGGTCATGAGCGCCATAACAGCGCGCTGCATGGGTCCACCGTACTCACAATGATGTTCATGATGGCGGTCGAGGACAAGCAGTGTGGCCCGGTGTTCCGGGCCGGCAACCCTCTCTTGGCCTCGCCACTCAGAGTCATCAGCATGGATCTCGGTCACATCGGTGCCCATTGTTCTCTGCAGTCGTGCAATGAACTTGATCTGCTGCCCATTCCTGCCCTCACTGCTCCCACAAGTTTTGCCGCGCGCACTCCGCTCTAGACAACCACGACTGTGTCTCATCGACTCAGGCCATTCCCCTTCGCTCGGCGGACAAGCTACAGCGCTGCGCGGCAGACAAATGTACAAGGACCGCGCTCACGATGTCATCCGCAGACACCGCTAGTGCGGCTGGCGTTGCTACTTGTACGCAGTGCTCCGGAGCCTTCTGCGCGCAGTAAGGTCCTCCCCATCTCAGGTCGTTCTCTGGCCGAGCTAGCTTGCAGACACCGCCATCTCGACGCTCACCAGTGTCCTGGGCCTGCATCGCACTCTTCTGCAGCGCAATCCAGCAGACAGTCCGAGGCGCAGGCGCTCCTCGCCAAATATTTTCCCTCGACGGGAGCGCGTAGATCCACGCCCAATGCTGTCAAGAAGCCGCCGACGGACCCCGTCAAGCTCGCGCAGTATCGCAAGATCGAGGCGATGAAGATGCGCCACAAAGCCCAACCAGTAGATCCCCGAGATACGAACGCGCCTCTGAGCGAGCGACTGCACGTCTACGCCAGAGCGTCCGAACAGACAGATACCAAAATATTTTGGGTACGAAAGGTATGCTCCTCCTCAACTGGCGTGCAATCACACCGCAATGATGTATCGACCGCAGACTATGGGTACCGGACGCGCCTTGGACTGCTTCGCATCCCAACTTCAACCAACCGCCGTAGTGAGCATCGTTCATCGTTACTGTCATCGTCTCGCTCATTCCGTAGCCCCAACAACTCGTCCTCGACGGAGACGTGTCAACCGTGCTCCGCAACGACGTCCCCATAGGGTCTCAAGTAGAGGATGCCTCCACATTGTTCATTTCCCCGCGACCTTGACAGATCCCTCCGACTATTATATACATCACCGCGCGTCAAGTACGCAGTGAAGACGACTATGCACTATAGTACGACGTGATTAACAGAGGGACGCACGACCCGGAAGGCGAGCACCATGCATCCGTACAGACGGGAACAAACAAGATCAGACCAACACTATCGTGACGACACAAGCTTGCGAGACATCGTAAGAGCGTATAAAACATAAGTATGTACCCAGATCATGACACCAGAGCGGCCAGCCGCCTGAGGTGGGAGACGTTAAGATAGGCCGGCACGTACGTCTCGAGGCCTGACACCTCGCGAGGCAGGGGAAGCTCGTACGGCCCGACCTCCTCGGTCTCGGGGGAGAGTAGCAGATGGTCGTTGCGGTCGTTCGCCTGCACTCGTGAAGCGACAACTCGTAGAATCTCGGGCGATATCGGGTTCTAGGGTCATACGGTTAGCGACAATTCGTGCAGCGCTCGCGCTACGGCTCACCTCGTAATCTGCGACGTAGTAGTTCGTGCACATCCTCTGAATCTGCATGGGGCTGAGCATCCAGCAAACGTCGTAAATGATCTCGATGTCAGCGGGCGTCGCCTGTACGTTGCGTTAGCACGATCAGAGTTGTCTGCTCCACGGCAGCGCACCTTCTTCAGTTGCAATAGCTTCGTGGCCTGCATCAAGTGCTCCAATTGCAGCGTGCCCTCAGGCATGTCCTTGGACTTGCACCACTCCTCAATTCGCGTGATGTTGTACTGGATCTGCATGGCTACACCGTACATCAGCGACCCCATTTCGAGCGGGAATAAACCAGAATTGCATACCTCGCTTCCACGAAGAGAAGTTGCGACGCATCAAGAGGTCGTTGAAACTCGTCACGCCAATCAACTTGAGCAGCTCCGTCACAACTTGTTGAACGACGCTCTCCTCCATGTAGTACGACTTCAGACTGCGCCAGACCTTGTTCAACAGGTTGAGGATGTCATCCATGCTGTACGCCGGCTGGGTGTTCGTATTGAGAAGGCGGTTGAACAGGCGGCCGCCTCCGTCGCTCGACGTGAAGCCAGGCAAGCTCTGGCTTTCGATGAGCGCTGGGATGACCATCTTGGACAGCTTCTTCTTGGTCTCGAGCATCCACGTGTGATAAATGTTGTACTCCAGACTGTCGAGGTCGTGCTTCACGACGGATACCAGGCGCTCGTAGTCGTTCCAGTCGAACGGACGGATCGCGTTCTCCTCGCCAGGGCCGATGCCTTGCAGCATGTCGCTTTCCGCGACGCAGATGAACGACAACATCTCGTGGACATTGGAGAGCCAGAAGATGCCCGGGATGATCGCGTCCTCGCCGCTGAATGACTGGAGAAGATATTAGTTATAGCAACTGCAGACAACAAAAGCTATGTTATGCTTACCATGACATGCGACTGGATGGTCTGCATGACGTTAGCAAGGAAGCGCTCGCTCTCCGCTATCAAGCCGTACTTCCACATCTCGTTCGTGACGAGGCTGATGAGGTTGGCGGGGAAGAGAATCTCCTTCACTGCTGCGGGGTTGCTCTGGCTCGGGGCCGGAATACGCAGACCGCGGATGAGGCCGTCGAGGACGTCTTCGTCGAGGCGCTTGACATCTTGCATGAGACGAATCTTCTCTTCCGCAGGATCCTCGTAGTCGCCGGTGTCGTGCTGAAGACCACGCTGCTTGAATCGCATGTAACCGTCCTCGCCGTTGTAGGCAACAGACACTGCGCGCGGGTTCAAGGCGTTGTCCTTGCGCACGTTCATGATCATCTCGTCGGTCGATGTTCGCGAGTCGTATGGGTTGATCGCGTAGACTCCCGCAGAACTATGGCGGCGCTGGTGACGTTGGGGCGTGGCCTGCTCTGCGTTTCCGTTATTCCCGTTGGGTTGCTTGCCCGAACGCAGAGCAGGGGCAAATGTCGGGGATGGCGGTTCCATGCGGCTGCCCTTCGTGAGCGAGTTGAGAGCATTCGCGCGGTTGAGCTGCTCGCGGAGACTGCTGACTTCGCTCTTGAGAGTAGCGATGACGGAGTTGTCCTCTTGGCCACGGGCCTGCGTGGCGGCTGCGCTTTGCTGCTGAGCCTCCTCGAGGCGGGCAGCCTGGTGGATGAGGTCGTCCGTCAACTTTTGAATCGCTGCCTCCTTCTCCGCTGCTTTCGACAAGGCCTCTTCGAGTCGCTGCTCCACATCCGCCTTCGCCTTCAGCAGTTCATCGCGCTTCGACAGCTCAGCCTCGGATGTAGTCAATGCGGCCTGCAAGGATTTGGCGCGGCCATCTGCGTCCTCGTGCCTCGTCGTCCAGACCTGCAATTGTTGTTCCAACTGGGTGAGGCGGGTTTGTAACGCTTTCTTCTCCTCTGTGCGCTTTTGCAGTGTCTGAGTGAGCTCGACGACCTTGTTCTCCAAGGTGTATGAGATCTCCTTAAAGCGGTTGACAGAGCGAGCCTCGGCACGTAAAGCCTTCAATTCGCGACGAGCCAGACGCCGCCGCATGCAGGATTGCAGATAGACGACGCGCTTGACGTCATACGATGCTGGCGACGAACAGATCTACAAAACGGTCAAGAGTGCATCTCAGGACACAAAGGATTGAACTCACTCTCCGCGGACGATGCTTTGGATTAGGCACGCGGCCTCGTATGTGCGAGCGTTCCGATGCGTTTGGCGTGCCCGACCACCGCGAATCTCTGGATGTTAGGCTTAGTAACGGGTGGGGTATCAAGTAGAACCATACGCACGGCTTTGAATCTGAACCACGAAATGACGAGTGTCAAGGAAATGCTTGCGGGCGAGATATCGGCGGATGCCCTTCTGCAGGCGGGAAACCGCGGTCTCGCGTCTGACGTGCTCGACAAGCTTCTTCGCGAGGATGCCTCTCCACCATGTTTGTATCTTGATGGTCGCACGGCGCAGCTTCTGATACTTGTTGACAGCCAATCTACGACGCATGTTCTTCTGGACAACAGTGACCATGGAGTTAAGACGCTCAGAGCGAAGGGACTCCAGCGCCGCCAGCATGCCCGCTCGGAAGAAAATCTTCGTCTTGCCATGCTGGTACTTGTCAGAGTCGTTGATGGTGTTGTCCAGGATGAGAGTACAGAGTTTGCGCAAGTCCAAAGACTGTATCATCGGCTGCCAGACAGTTGACGGCACGAGCATGTAGTACCTGCAAGACGTTGAGATCCGAGTGGATATTATTACAGGTGACGTACCGCTCAGCGAACTCCTCGTATGTCCATCGCGATGGATAACCCGCGCAACTGATACGAATGGTCTCGAGGACACCGCAGGCGCGAAGTTGGCCAAGGACCTGTTGGGGTTGGAACTCCCACGGCTTTTTCAGCTCGTTCGGCTTGATGCAACGGATATAATGGACGTTGGTAACATGCAAGGTGTCCATAAGAGTGATCAGGGACGCCTTGAAGATCGAGCCTTGCGTAGGCTTCTTGGCGGAGAGCCCACGTTTGGGTGCAGATGAGGTGTTCGACCCGACGAATGACTGCCGTCCAGGGTCGGGGATGACGGACGAGCGCCTAGAGCCACCGCTGCCAGAGTCTGAGCCAGCGCCCACGTTAGGGCTATCCATAGATCTTGTCGAGTTCAGGGCCGCGTCGAGAACCTCCTTCAAGAAGGGGTTCTTGGTGGCGGCTAAGAGCGCCATGTGTTCGTCTGGCACGGTATCCCTGTTCTTCTCCAAGAACCCTTCGGCCTCGTAGGTCACGTCGTGAGCATAATGAGCGATTGTGAATGCAGAGTTGCCGAACCGCGGCTTCTTGAACACGTCCTTGTTCGCGGGCTTGAGAAGCTGGGTATTCAGTTTTTGGAGGAAAGAGGCGTCACTGCCGGAAGGCAGGCGAGACTCTTCATCGAGGAGAGCAAGAACACCCAATTTCCCTTCAATAACGTCGATGCATGGCTGGTTGTCGGAGAAGTCGATGAAGGTCCAGTTGATCTCTTCTTTGACATACTCCTCCTGCTCGAGCTTGAACACGTGCGAGTTGAACTGCGGAAAGCCACATGTTAGACAGGGTGACAGGTCTAGACGGCAAACGCACCTCCTGCTGAAGCTTCTCGTTCGCGTAATTGATGCTGAACTGCTCGAACGAGTTCTACCAAGGCGTGAGCATGATGATGCGCATGTACAACGACAAGAACGTACCTTCTTGAAATGTTCGAATCCGTAGATATCCAAGACACCGATGAACATCTCGGCCCGTTCAGCAGCGTCGCCGTTCTCCCCCGCCAAACTCTCGTTGACGATCGCGACGAGCCACTCGAACATGCATGCATAGACGAATTTCGCAACACTGTCTCGTACGACCGTAGCCTGGGCAGCGTTCAGCGCAGACACGATCTTCTCTGAACGTGTCGTGATCTGCTTCTTGATCGTCCACTTCTTAAACTCTGCGAGGTCGACACCCATGAAGCGCGTCGCAAGTAGTAAAGACGTGTCGCCGTCGTCCAATGTGGCATCGTTGCGCATTTGGGTGATTTTGACGTTGCCGAGGTGCAGGATGGCAGCCAGAAGACGGAATACGGCCCATTGCTTGTCGATACTGATGCCCACTGTCGACAGTGCCTGCTGAGTCGCGCGGAACTCTTCAGAGTCGTCGACGCCGTTGATAGGTGTGGACGAGGAACCGCCTAGCTTGAGGTACGCGAACTTGGACGTGTCGGTGTCCAACCCGAGGTCCTTTCGCTCCTTGGACGGCGCTCCAGCACAGAGTTGATAGAAGATATGATAGTTGCGTTCGGTGAGTGATTGGAACACGATACGGGCGCGCTCGAGAAGGTAAGTCCGTATGCGCGCTCCGACAATTTCTTGATGACCGTCAAATAGAATCTGTGGTGCGTGTGAGCGAATGACGCTTATAATTTATTGGGGGCGCACTTGTATGTACTTCCCGAACCGAGATGAGTTGTCGTTACGCGTCGTCTTCGCATTACCGAAGGATTCGAGTATGGGGTTTGTCGCAAGGATTTGACGCTCAATCTCGCTGGAGTCATCCAAAGAGACCTTGAGGGATCTCTTGGTCGGTGCATCTGGTGGGTTCACGGAAGCGAGATAACGCATGATGAACTTGGCCTATACATGCGTTGAGCGAATAGCAGTTGGGAGAAGGCCGTTGGGACGCACCGACTCCGTTTTTCCGGCACCACTGCTCAAGGTCAGACACGCATAGACGACAGAGACCGTGCTCATACCTCTCTCCGGATACGATGATTGTCTGGCCCATTCCGTCCTTGCGCATGGCCGTGTACGCGTCCTCTGCGATTGCAAACAAGTGAGGCTCGAGCTCCCCCCTTTTGCGGCCGGAGTACGCTCTGATAACTTCGGGTCCATAGAGAGTGACGCGCTGGAAAGGATTGACAGCTATGAGGACGATGCCGCTGTATGTATATATACTGTGCTGCGCGTAGCGATTCCGTATGGTGTGGAGGACTGCAGATAGTGAGCCTTCGGTCTGATGAAGATAGCAAAGCACGCACCGGACGGTTCGTTCAAGTGGGAAAGCGTGGCGAGATCGTCCGCCGTTTCCAGCAGCGGTGGGTTGCGCAGCGGCGGCAGTCCTTCCTTCCCGCTCTTGATGTCTTTTCCAGTTGTGTTAATCGTGAGCTCCTGTGGTAAGCGTGAGTGGGACAATGGCTGGAGCGCGCAGTCTCCCGACCTTGCCGTGCTGGTCAACAAAGACGAGCTTGATGGTGTCGTCGGCGCCCTTGGTTACTGAGGTGACCTCTGCGGATATCCAAGCCTGGTCCTTGTCCTCGAACCAAACGCGAGTGCCCTTGCTGTATATATGTTCCGCCATGGCGACTGCTGGGCGCTCGCAGACGCGCCGAACGACGAGCAAAGGAGAGAATGCGGTTCACGTCCAACTGCCGAATCTGTTCCCGCGCCCGACGCGGCCCCGGCAAACGCCGGATATGTTTAACCACATAAGTCCCGGCGGTTGGCCAGTCGTTGAGCTGAGCAATGCCCCTCAGCGCATTTCTCACCTCCTTATTCTCCCGCAGACTACTCGCCCGCACGCTCTCTACGTTTATTTGCTCGCTTATCATTGTCTTCCGTCCCTTTTCCCGCCTAGGCGGCCAATGGGCTTTTCTTGCTCTCACGATTAAGGAGCTGCATTTTTCAGCCCAAGATACTCTAGCGCAACAACTTGAGGCGACCGTACTGCATGTCTCTGGCGGTCTCTTTGGGCTCGGGCTCTCAACTCTCGCGAAATATTTCACGTCCCTGGTCACGGACTCAGTCAATGCACGAGCTTTGCCGGCTATATTCCTCGTCTTGATCTGCTTCTTCGGTATGCTTCTCACCTTCTAAATAGCACGAAGGGCGTTAATAGCATGAAAGGGGGAGGCTTGAAAAGTCGCCTTCCCCGTCTAACGGGAGCAGCGCGTATCATCATGTTCATGGCGGTATGGCTGCTGATGGAAGACGTAGGCAAGACGCAGGTCAGCAATTCTCGATATCTTTCACAATGCCACATCGTCCCATTGACTCGTACACAGGTGGTGCTTCCCGAAGCAGGCAATTTTCTATGGATCACGTTGACGGCTTCGATCACCTCTCTAGTCGCGAGTATGATTCTGCTGAGATGGTCGTCCGTCGCCGTGGCTCGAGTCGCTACAGCCGCTCTGACAAGGGTGCATCAATGTCTCTCGAACAGCCTGAACAGCGCATTCTCTGAGGGTCCCGGTCGTGTATCACTCGACCGAAGTCTCCTCAGCGACTTGCTCAAGTTGACGATTCAACTCAACACTGCGTATCACCAAACTGCCTTCGAGCTCCGTCTTGGCCACGTTGGAGGTCAGAGTTTGCGGCGTCTGCTAGCGATACGTGACCTAACGTACCCCAGTCAAGCCGCTCAAGCCTCTTGTCTTTGTCATAGAGCAACTCAGGCGTGATCTGTCCTGGGGGATGTCCTTCCCTCGAATACCTCATCAAACAACGGAGTCTGTGGACGCCGAAATCATTCACTCCTTTCGGGACCCTGCTGTGGAGCTAGGCGAGGCCATATTGGAGTCCGTGGACGTTGTTAAGCGCATCATCAGCCTATGCTACAATCACGCCCTCAAGACAGTAAAACTGGACAAGGAGAAGACCGAACTCGAAGACGCCAGTATGCATCTTAGCGTCGCTATAGTCGCTGCACGCAACAAACTGAGAGACATCTGCGATGGGCTCGACGTACAACACGCGGGCACGCTCGATGGGCACTTCGGCCTTCCTCAGGAAGTGTTCGATCTGTGTTTGCTGGTCATCTCTCTTCTGCAGGTCGACAGCTTGTCTGTAACTTTCATTCGCCGTCTGACCGCCCCTCAGATGGCTAACTCGATGCGTCACACCATCCACATTGTCGAAGATGTTGTGTCATTGTACGAAACGTCGCCGATTCGACTATACTACCCGCGATTCACAGCGGCATGGCTCGGCGTCGCGCCGGCAAGCATCATCCATGAGGACGGGGAACAAGTCACGGACCAGGCCGACACGCCCGTCTACATGAACATGAGCGAGACCCTGGAAAACCTCACCATTCAGAACATCGACGAGGACGACGAAGACTTGCCGAGAAAGAAACGGATCGTTGCTTCAGGCCATCCGCTATCGTACCGGTGGTGGTCTTCGCTGCTTAGATCTGCGTGGAATCAGAGGGCCACCATGCGCTATCGCCTGATTTTCTCCGAGGTCTTGAGAAGCCTGCTGCACTCCAGCCACGTGAAGCACGCGCTTAAGAACGCATTGGGCGTGGCGCTGTTGAGCATACCTGCGTTTCTAGCCAACGGCTCGCCAGGTGCGTACCCCTGCGCCTTTGGTCGAAGCGCACTCATCGGACTCTGTAGGCAGGCGTTGGTTCGCCGACTGGCACGGCCAGTGGATGGTCATCAGCTTCATATGGGTCCACGAAATCAACGTGGGGCAGACATGGCGTGTTGGATATCTTCGCTTCGTGAGTCTATCGACTTCCGGTCCGACCTTCGAATTTGTACCTATGATGCTATCGTCCAGTGGGGCACGGTCCTGGGCGCAACTTACGGATACATCGTATGTTCTTCTACTGGATAGCATGCATTTTCTAATCTCCATGCTGCAGGCGACCGTCATAAGCGGACAGAATCCTTATTTGATCGTGTTCTTCGTCACCGTCAGTAATCAACCCTTTGGTGGGCGGACCTGCGCTCACCGGAACCAAAGTTGGCAGAACTCCCACTCAGCTATATAGTCATCAACACGACCGTCCCCAGTCTCGGTGTTGTAGGGTGCGCGTTAACGTTTGCTCTTTAACAGGGATTAATCCTGTCCAGGTCCATAACGCTCCCTCCCCTCATCTTGCTCAAGTATATTGTTCCGGATGTCAAAACCTCGGATATCAGTACGCCCGTCCTTTCTATATGAGCCTACTCAGCTGATGGACACGCCAGTGCTCGCTGTCCAACGCACTATCACTATCGTGGCGGGCATCATCGCCGCTCAAGCTATCAATAATATATTCCCGCGCCACAGTCGAGTAACTACCTTGACTTCGAACGCGCTCGCATATAGCTAACATGCGCACATAGATATTGTTCCTTGACGGGATCAGCCGTACTTTAAGACTCATGACCGAGCTATACATGGTCTTGAGCCGGCAAGTCAAGAAACTTTCATTATTTCCTTCAGCTCACAAGCGACGCAGCGACTTATTCCATACTGGCCATCTATCTTCATCATTCGAGAAGCGCAAGACCATCAAACTGGAACTCAGCATCCGGAACTCCCTACATCGCCTATCCCTCCTCATGACTACAATGAACGACGAGTTAAGCCTCGTACCGGTAAGAGAGGTCTTTGACATACTGATGTCCTCTTTCTGATAACTCAATCCAGAAACCCATGCGTCGATATCGACAACTGCTTGTGATACTACAAAACCTACTGGACGTCCTGTCGGGCATCCGCAAGGCGCGCGAGAATATACCCAGAAAGGAGACCGTCAACGCCGTCATCGCCCAGCGGCGCGAGCTCGTCTCCTGCGTCTGCGTCTCGCTCTTCGCCTGCGAGCAAGTATACCGCGTGCGGCAGCCGCTTCCGCAGTACCTTCCATCCTCTCGTCAAGCCGTGCAAACACTGGAGCGCCACATTGAAGAGCATATCAAGGAGACACAGGAAAGCGAGACCGTCGACGCCCTCGGTTTGTCCCTCATATATGCCTTCGCGGAGATCGACCTGCTACGAGATTTAGCGGAGAGGTTGGAGGAGTTGCTGGACGTGACGAAGCAGCTGTTCGGGTCGCACTCGTGGTTCACACTGGACGAGGGCGGTTCGACCATTCGGATGGGGCTTCATGCGCAGGTGGGACTGGACTAGCGTACACGCGAGACGAATAATGCACTGTAATCACCTGGTGGTAATAAATGTTTGACGATGTAATCCGTTGTGGGTCCCGATCAATGTGGAGATGCCAAGCCGCGGCGACGAGGCTCATTTCGCTTACGTTGGCAGTGCCCTCCTTCAGCTTCAGTCTCCATCTTGTCCCGCACGCTCACCAACTCGCCGTTGTCGTTTGTTGTGCTGTCACTCTTTTCCTTCATTCTCTCTACGATGGTTGCCTTCACCGCCCTCACTGCATCGTTGCTGCTCAGCACGCTCGTCTCCGCCCAGTCGGATGACACCGCCCTCCAAATTGAGGCCATCAAGGCGCATTTCAGCAACGCCGGCCTCGTCCCCGACCTCCTCGAGTCCTTTGAGCCGCAGGGCACGCTCACCTTGAACTTTGATGGTACGCATCGTTCTACGCGACTGGCATGCTTTGCTTACGAGGCGCCAGGTGTTGGCGACATTACTCCCGGCCAGGCGCTGAGCGCGGACCGTAAGTAGCATGCGGTTGCCAAGGCGAACTTCTGCTAACTTCACTCAGAGGTCGCCCCCGTCCCCACACTCACCATCTCGACGTCAAACTCGTCCGCCACGTCCGGTGCTTTCACTGTTGCGATGGTCGACGCCGACATTGTTGGGTCTGACGAGTCCTCGGTCACCCGCCACTGGCTTGTTAACGGTGACACCATCGATGGTGAGTGACGAACGATGTAGACGTGTCCTGTGCTCATGCACAGCAGGCTCTTCCGTGTCCAACTCGTCTGCCACGCCCATCACGGACTACGCTGGCCCTGGACCTGCGGAAGGCTCTGGCGCACATCGGTAGGTCGAATGGCCAGGGTTCTACTTCGAAAGCTAATGGTCTGGTGAAGCTACGTGGTGCTCGTTTACGCTCAGCCCGAATCTTTCTCGCCACCGTCCGAGCTTTCCCAGTCCGGAGCGGCCGTTGAGAAGTACGACTTCAAGAACTACGTGTCCAGCAGTGGCCTTGGCCCGCTTCTCGCGGTATGTATGCGGTTAAAACGTTGAAATAAGACGCTAAACAGCTGGCAGGCGAACTACTTTACGGTCGAGGCAGGCACGTCTACGGTGACGGTCTCTGAGACGTCTGCTGTCGAGTCGAGCACCCTGTCGGCGTCTGCGACGGGCTCTGACACTGCTTCTGGTTCGGGTAGTGCCACTGATTCCGCTGCGGATGCCGCTGCGACGAACGAGAACGGTGCTGCGTCCATGACCGGTAGCGGCGTGGTGTCTGTAGTTATGGCTGGGTTCGTTGCACTCGCTGTTCTGTAAACATACCACGTAGAACACGACGGACATATTTCACGTACACGTACAGTAACTGGTCAGTAATTTGAGCGAGAGCCTGGTGACTGAAAAGAGTCCGAATCGCGAGGTCCAAGCAAAGCACTCGTTGTTTACCAGGAACCCTAGCGACGAGAAGTCAGTATTCGGTCTCCCATTGTCTACATATTCATTCATTCACGGCTACCACCGCCGCCTCCCTCATTCTCAACCGCTTTCTGCTCGTCGTCCGTAACGACGACTAGGCTGTCATGGACAGCATCTTCGGCCGCAAGAAGGGCAGACCCCGCCAGGCCTCGCTTACCGGCGATCTCAACGACCGCTCTGTCCCATACGACCGCCTTCCCGCTTCGCCTCGAGCGCCTGTATCCGTAGGCACGACGTCCCAAGGCATACGCAGCCAGATATCGGCACCCATCACGAACCCTACGCTCACTGCAAATGGCACGGAACTCAACAAGTTCAGCATGCAGCGCAACAAGGCCGAGCGCGACAGGCTCTACGAACAAGCAGGTATCGCGCGCCCTGGATCGCCTGCTGCGTCCATATCCACCTCCGACTCCCATACCCTCTACTCTGATTCCATGTCGCCCTCCGCCTCAACCAGCAAGCTCCAGAAGAGCGCGCAGGGCCGGCGGCTCAGAAGCAGTGAAGCCTCCTCCACCAGTTCCCGCGAAGTCAGAACATGGCTGACTTTGGCCACTTCACCCCGGCAACCCCCAACCAGTCCAACGCTACCGTGCGTCCCATGTCCGGCATGACCAGCAGGTCCGCCAATCGCGACTCCAAGTACGCCCCGTCCATGATCACCTCCGACTCGCATCAATCCCACCTATCGCACTTCTACCACCGCCACGGGGATCGCGACGAAGACTTCTACTTCCCCCGCCCCGACAATGACGAGGAGATTGAGGCCATGTTTGAGAACGTGCGCCAAGTTCGCGGCCTTGGCGAGTTGCCGCAGATGAACATCGACCGCAAGTGGATCATGGTGTACAGCGATGCCCAAATGCGCTTCAACGAGAGCAAGAAAGAAGAACAGCAGGCCCGCAAACAGGATTCTGGACAGCAGGGACAGACTCCAGAGTCGCCTGAGTGGTTCATCAAGAAGTTCTTGGACAGGACTATTACAGCAGAGCAAGCGAGCGGGCTTCTGGTCTGTCTTCGCAACAAAGAGCTTAGGTGCGTATTTTCCCAGGTACTACGTCGGGCGCTCATACGCGTGCAGCTGGTTTAAGCACTTTATCGAACTACAAGGGACATCTGTACTGGGCCAGACATTGGGGCACATCAGTCGAAAGGGCGGATCGCGCCGCGATGCGGATGTTCAGCTGGAGTACAAGGTGGTCATGGGACTGAAGCAAATCCTCAACAATCCGGTGCGCCTTTCATCTTGACACGCAAAGCGAAGTATCTGACGGGCTCTCAGGCAGCGACGCACGAGGCTCTCACCCACAGCCAGATCATTATTCAAATCGCCTCCTCTCTCAACTCACCGCATCTTCCGACTCGCAAACTTGCTCTAGATCTCCTGTCCTTCTTGGTATACTGGAATGACGGCGAGCCTCTCGAGCAGGTCGTCACCGCACTCGAGGCCCTGAGCACTTCCAATAATGAGGGCAGTGGATGTTACGATTTCTGGTTCAAGTCCATGGAGAACTCGCTGAGTGGACGCGGCAAGATGGGAAGCCTTGTTGGCGCGAGTGACGAAATCCGCCGAGCCGGGACCGACAGTTCTCTGAACGATTACGCTGTCCGTGAAGCCTCGTTCGTAGCAATAAGCCGCTGATTATCCCTCCAGCTCTCTAATCTCGTCCTCGTCAACGGCATCATGCGCCAGACGGACGACCTCGACTTGCGGTTGCACCACCGATCCCAAATGGAATCCGCTGGTTTGCAGCGCATCATCGCCCTCTGTCACGACTTCGGCGTCCCGACAATAGAGAAGCAACTTCGCATCCTGAAGAACTGCATCGACGAGGACGAAGCCAAGCTGCGAGAGCGTCTCGATCATGAAATCCTGCGTGACCTGAACAATCCGAACGATGTCTTCAACGCGATTTTCAGCAAGACCCAGTCGAGCAAAGCGGGCCACTACTTCTTGTCCATCATGCAGCACCTATTGCTCATCCGGGAGGAAGGCCCGCCCATGGTGCACTATTACCAGCTCATCGACTCCGTCGTGTCGGATGTCGTGCTCAACAAGAAGCTGGCCGGTGCAGAGCAGCGCTTGGGGCACTCCGTCGACCGTATCATCTCCCAGTTCAATGAAGCGGACCGCTACCAGGTCATCGAGGAGGATGCTGCGAAATCGCGAATGGAAGCGACGAGGCTCCGGCTCGAGCGGGACACGCTCGCCGAAGAGATCTCGCAGGGAGAAGAGGGCATGGTCGGACGGCTGAAGGCGTCCCTCGCACACATGGAGGGCAAGCTGAACGTGTCCAGGGAGACCACCGCCCGTCTTCAAGCGCAGAACGAGACACAGCGCGTCGCGTACGAGGAGCGCATCGCCCAACTCGAGGCGCAGATTATGGAGCTCTTCCGGATGCTCAAGGAGGTCGGCAAGGACGTCGAGACGATCATCAACGATGCTGGTCTGGTCAGCACGTCCGGAGGCATGGATCGCAAGACTCTCGTCGAGCATCTTGAGAGAAACTGGCAGCGGACCAAGACCATCGGCATTCTGGAGGGCAGGGACAGCGTGCCACCGAAGCGCAAGAAGCGCCCTGGAATGCAGAATGGTGACGATGATGACGAGGACGACTTGGACGCGACGCCGGGCAAGGCCGGCTCGAAGCGAGGCAAGGGACGTAAGAAGGGCAAGCCTATGGAGGTTTTGGACGAGAATGGCAGGGTCTCGCAATTCATGGACGCGGACGATGAAGATGCGGAAGAGCAGGTACAGCAGCAGTTGGCCGCGGGTGTCAAAATGGTATGTTTTCGCAGGTGCTCTGCGTTGCGCAATACTCATTATTTTGATCGACCAGTACTCCCCATCTTTGTCGAATTCGCGCAGTATCCGTGGATCCCCACGACGCACTGAGCGGCCACCACTGGGGCCTGGTCCAAACAGTCCATTTGGTGTCAATCAGCGCCTGCTTCCCGGTGCGGATGGCGTGCCGAGGTCATCGCCCCTTGCAGCAAACGGCGACGAAGGTAGCGACATTGACAGCTCCTACCGTCATACCGGTTCTACTACCGTTACAGACGATACGCAGCCGACGTCAGTCGGTTCGCAGGACGGGGATGAGGTGTCCATGAAGGCATCAGCGCCCGGTTCATTCGCTGAGGAACTTGCGAAGCGCATGATGGCCAAGTCGCACGGGCCTGCAGGCTCCGAGTCCAGTCCATCAGGCGCGCCAGCCGCGCCAGGCGCCCCAGATTCAATCAATCCTGCTTCCGGCGCCCCTCCACCACCACCTCCGCCGCCGCCGCCTCCACCCCCGCCTCCGCCCCCCCGCCTGGTCCTGGCGGACGTATCGGAGGCTTTGGTTCACCTCCACCACCACCGCCCCCTCCGCCACCTCCTCCACCTGGCTTCAAGGCGCCCATCCAATCAGGGGGTCACACTCCAGCCATGTCCGCAAGCGCGCTCTCGTCCGCCTCCGCTTCTGCCCGCAACTCGCCGCGCGGGTCCATGCTCGGCCAGCATCTTAACCCGTGGATGGCGCGCAAAGACATGCCCATCACGCCGAGCACGAAGATGAAGCAGCTGCAGTGGGACAAGCTGCCACAGCAGCAAGTGGGGGCTACTGTGTGGAACGCCGAGACGGCGGACAAGGAGAATGCGATGTTAAGAAGCTTCAGCTTGACGGCGTGTGGATGCAGATGGAGGAAGACTTTAAGGCGAAGCAGCTTGTCATCAACTTGATGGGTATGTGCATTTTTGATGTATATATCGTGCGCTTGTGGCTGACGCACCTCGTACAGCTCGCCAGAAGCGCGCCGAGCTGAAGAGTGTCCTGGATCCGCAGACCAAGAAGCGTGTCGGTGCGTCAAAGTCGTGCTGCTTTGTGGCGCTACTGACGCGCGCTACAGAGATCCTCATACAGCGCGTCAAGAAATTGGCTCCGGAAGAAATCGCACGCAAGATACAACAGTTCGACCAGGAGATGTGTACTCAGTTGTTCCTGAGCGAACTCAAGCCTGTACTGCCGTCGCCTGAGCAGGTCGGCAAGCTGAACGTGTATCGCAACGCGGAGCCAGAGGAGCTCGCAGGGCTGCATCTTGCAGATCGGCTCATGGTCAAACTGATTCAAATCGACCGGCTTGGGCCGCGCATCGAGGGCATGCTGTACAGATGCACTTTCGACGAGAGCTGGGGCTTATTGCACGATGTGAGGGAAATCCAAAATTGTGATTGAGGACAAAACTTATCGTTGTATGCAGGGCGCACAAAGGCTGCACGAAGCAGGAGAATCACTGCTCAATGCGAAGTCCTTCAAGGAGCTGCTTAGCGTGGGTTGACTCCCCGATCTATCTCCTTTGTCGCTAACTGCAAACCCCTGTCAGTTAATCCTCCTCATTGGAAACTACATGAACGGCACTGGCAACAAGGGCGGTGCGTTTGGGTTCAGGATCAGCAGCATCAACAAAGTAAGTCTGGCGTCCCGTACATTGCGCCTCTGCTAATTATCCCGCAGCTCGTTGACACCAAATCTGTGAACAACACGACTCTGCTGCATTTCCTGGAGCGCACAGTAGCGAAGAACTTCCCCGACATGGAATCGTTCTTGGAGGAACTCATCAAGCCGGCGGAGGCGTACCGTGTCAACTTGCAAGACCTCCGTAGGGGCCTGTCTGAACTGCGCGATGGCCTAAAGAGGATACGACAAGAACTCAGCGACCACTTTACCGACCTCGAACCCGGCGAGCTGTACGGGCGGCAGATGTGGAGCTTTGTCGGCAAGGCGACCTCGCAAGTCGAGGACCTTGTAGACGAAGTTAATCTAGCGGACGCGACATTCAACGAGGTCATCAAGTTCTATGGCGAAGAAGACAAGAACATGTCATCGTCAGAGTTCTTCGGGATCTTCAAGACCTTCGTCACCTCGTACAAGGTGAGCTTGACTGAAGGACTTAGTACGCGGAGACTGATCACTTTTTGTAGAAATGCAAGGCGGACAATCAGACCATTGCCGAAGAACGAGCGGCTGTGGAGAAGCGCCGGCAAGCGGTGGAGGAATCCAAGGCCAATCGCGCCAAGGCCCAGGAGGCGGCTGGCGACGACGACGACGTGCTGGACACGCTACTCGAGAAGCTCCGCAATGGCGATACGGTAGGCCGGCGCTCGCGGCGCACGCGCCCTAGTGCCAGCAGCAGAGCTGCACCGCCCATGCCGCTCGACCTTACCGACGTCGACGGTTCCAGCGATGCGGCCAACATCGCACGCGATATGCTTGCGCAACTTGCATCCGACGGGTTCCAAGCAGCCATGCCTGCATCGCCCACTGTCGCAGCTACAGAGCGACGGCGACGGCGACGAGAACAGCGGTCGACTGCGCGCAACGAGGGCGAGCCACGCTCACCGACCAGCGAACTCGAAACCTGCAGGAGGCGTCCGAATATCCTCTATCCGATGGGCCAGGGCATTCGCGGGCGCCTTCGGAAGATGTCCCCCCTTCGTCATAGTCTGTTATTCTTTCTTTCCGTACTCTGTTATTCCACTCCTTCACGATCACTAGCCGATACCAGGACCGTATATATCATTTATTATGTATCCGTATTTCGCACTGCTCTCGCACCACGCACACTGGATGTTCTACCTCGCACTACAATGACCAGCTGACGACCTTCCGCTCTTTCCTGTGCCATGGAGTATATCTAGCTGTAGATAGGGACAAGTACATCAGTAGTACACTAGTACTGCGTGCTCTGGATGATTATGTATTCTGCAGGGATATGAGGGATGTCGTCATGAGGGGAGGCGAACGCAAATTTGTCCACAACGTTCATGACAATGGCGGCGGCGGCGACCGCGGCAGCGACAGTGTCGACGATATTCCGAGTGCTCTGCTACGGATTTCTACGAGTGATCCCCTCGCCGGTGCTGCTCTATCTCATCGGCCTCTTCTATCCCCTCCACCTCGCCACCTGGGTCTTCCTCTCCCCCACACAAGTTCGTTTCGCGTCCCCCACGCGCCTCTCATCCCCCCTGCTGACCGCGTCTCCTGCAGCTCGGGAAAGGGCACGATGCTCAGCATGTCCCCAAGTCTGTGCTCCTGTCACTCCCGACGCGTTCACGACCTTCACGAATCATCAACCTGACCATCAACGCCCTGCTGCTGCTCTGCGTGGGCGACATGGTCGCGTCCCCCCTCATCGACCCCGCCACGAGCCTCACGTTTGCGCGCACGGGTGCCGTGTACGAAGATGGGGCGAACATCGTCGTCCGGTATCCGCAGACGAACGCGACCGAAGGCGCCGTCCGCGTGCTCTGGCGCAAGACGGACGACGAGCAGTCCCCTGCGTGGATCAAGGGTCCGCTCGTGCAAATGAACTCGGATTCTGATTGGGTGGGCCATGCGAGCATCTTTGGCTTAGTGGAGTCGACCCAGTATGAATGTGAGTGACCCCTGTTCCCCCTTCCCCCTCCAGCCTAACTTGCATCAGACATACTCTCGTCGCCCGACAGCGATATCCTCCCATATCCCGAGAAACCCATCACGTTCCGCACCTTCCCCAACCCACGCACGAAGGGATCCAACTTCCGCTTCATCTCGACGTCATGCCATCTCCCGAACTTCCCCTATGTGCCCGGCGCGAGGGACACCATGCTGGGCTGGGATTACTTGGCGAACTACCTTGAGACGCAGGTCAAGGAAGCAACCGCGCCTCTCGTGCAATTCGCGCTCTTCCTCGGCGACTTCATCTATGCGGACGTCCCCTACTACTGGGGAGACGACCAGGAGGCCTATCGCCGCCTGTACCGTCGCAACTACAAGAGTGCAAGCTTCCGCAAAGTATACGAGCAACTGCGTGAGTCAGCTGGTGTCTGCCTCTGTATCCCTCATTTGACCCTCACCGAACAGCCATCCTTCATACTTACGACGATCACGAAGTACGGAGCATGTCTCAACGCAACCCTTGTCTTGACTCACGCGACCCCAGATACTGAACAACTTTTCTGGGCTCGACGATCCTGCAACTGCCCCGTACCCTAACGCCTCGGACGCTTTTGACATCTACAACGCGCGCGCCAACTACCCCGCAAGAAGCACTGGCCAGTACTACTACACGTTCAACTACGACGATTCGGCCTTCTTCGTTCTCGACACCCGGCGCTACCGCGACGGTCTCGACGTACCCTTTGAGGAACGCACCATGCTCGGCGCCAAGCAGCTCGCTGCCTTGCGGTCCTGGATACAGAACGTAAGCCGTCCTAGGCATACATCCTTCTCTCCCTATTCACGATCGTCCACAGTCAAAGAACACTGCGACATTCAAATTTGTGGTGTCCTCCGTGCCCTTCACTTCTCTGTGGGGTCACGACGCCCAGACGGACTGCTGGCCTGGCTTCCCCACAGAACGCGCTGCGCTCTTCGAGCTATTCCATTCCGTCCCCAACATCGTTATCCTATCGGGTGACCGCCACGAATTCGCCCACATCGAGTACGCCGGAGGGCACGGGCAGCACACTTTCCACGAAGTCTCGGCGAGCCCGATGAACATGTTCTATATCCCCCTCTACCACACGCTCAAGCAGCAGAGTGCGGAGACCCTCGCGGTCACCGTGGCGCGTGAGGGTGTCAATGGCACGGAGTTCGTCGACGAGGAAGTGCCGCGGGAGCGCGTCTTGAAGTACATCCCGCAAGGGAATCAAAAATGGTTTGTCTCGACTTTACTTTCACCCACCACGCTAACATTACCGGCAGGGCAACGTTCGACGTCGACACGCGTGACCCTCACTATCCTACGGTTCAAATTGAGGCCTTCATTGGTGGCGCCCCCGCATATCAGTAAGTGGCCTCTGAACCAAAACCCAGCAAGGTCTTGACCGTCACCAGCTACCAACTCAACGGCACCGCTGTGAACCTGCGCCGCGGCTTCAGCGCCATCGGCGAGCGCTTCGACCTCTCCAACTTCTTCTCCAACTTGTTCCAGTCGCGTTAGGACTTCCTCACGAGCGGAGCGGAGGTCAGGACACCGCACTCGGACACCCCTGGAATCTATAGCATACATGTAGATCCCCTTCAGCATCGCGAACTTAGTAGATGTTATGCTAGCGCCAAGTAATGTACAGATAGCGTAGCGGTGTGTTCTCGTATCTGTTTTATGTACGATCTAGTTTTGTAGAACTACGAATCGACTTGCGAAAAGCGCTTTTGCACCTCGCGATAGTGGTCCATCTCGCCCTGGCTCACGCTTGGCACGAGGTTGCGCAGCGCGACGTCAAAGTCCTCCGTGCGCACCAAGACCTCGATCTCGCCCGGCGAAGCCAGCTCTGCAAGGTAGTACTGCGGCGTCAGAGGATATGGGTGGTCCGACAAGGGACCTTTCCCGTTAATAGATGCTGTTCGTGCACATTGTCAGCGAGGGGTCATACCCGCACGTCCGCACGCACATATCACTTCCTCGAGCTCTTCCGCCTTTCGCGACATCGCATTCAGCATGGCGTCCGAGCACAACGCATAGAAATCCGCTCCGGTGTAATTGAATGGACACCGCTCGGAAATAACACGCAGATCCAGCGCTGGGTCCAGCTTGAACTTGCGCGTGAGGGCCTCCAGAATGCGCAGCTGCGCTTCGTGAGTGTCGCTCACGCCGAGGTACAGCATCCGGTCGAATCTGCTTTCTCGTCAGTCGACAGGTCAGACTTGGACCCCATCCACTCACCTGCCTGGCCGCAACAGCGCGGGGTCCAACAAATCCGGCCTGTTCGTCGCGCCAATGACGAAAACGTCCGCGCCTCCGCTCGCCATCCCGTCCAGCTCTGCAAGCAGCTGGCTCACAATGCGGTCCATAACACCTCCAGAGTCCCCGTGGTTGCCCCGCTTGGGTGCAATAGAGTCTAGCTCGTCGAAGAACACCACGCACGGCCGCGCATCGCGCGCACGCTGGAAGACGCGCCTGACATTTGCTTCGCTCTCACCGATGTACATGTTGAGGAGCTCTGGTCCCTTGACAGAGAAGAAGTTGAGCGAGCAAGATGTAGCGACAGCCTTGGCGAGGAGCGTCTTCCCTGTGCCCGGCGGCCCGTACAGCAGGATACCTATAGGGACTTAATCAGCGATCACCACAGCAGAAACAAGTCAGCGCACCGGATCGCTGCTTCATGCCGCTCGCAAACAGCTCTGGATGATCCAACGGAAGCTGAATGGTATCCAATATATCCGCTTTGACATCCGCCAGACCACCAACGTCGTCCCAGGTCACGTTCGGTATCTTCGGCGCGCCAACCTTGGTGGAATACGAGGCGCGAACCTTGTTCAGCGCCGTGTCGAAGTCGTGCGCTGTCAAGGAGATACCAGCGGCCACCAGGCTGCCCGCGTCGGATCCCCTGCGTCCCGTCAACCATATGCCTCACTGGCAGGGCAACGCTGCACTCACGTTAAACGCACTGTGCGTCCCACTGCAGTGGCTTTTGCGTGTCGGACAAGGTCGTTAAGATTAGCAGCGACCAGAGCTGCTGTCTGCTGTGCCAGATGCGCCACAGACACGTCCGGCGACGTCGTAAGGCCAGCCATCGACATCTCCAGCATAGCATGACGTGTAGCCTCGTCCGGCGCCTGAATAAAAGGATATTTGTCAGCGACTGCCAAACCTCACAACCACCTTGGACTTCACCTCGAAATTGATCTCATGCTTGAAGCACGATAGCACCCCCATGGGGACCTGACCTGGCTCGCTCGTCGTGCCTACGACAACAACCGGATACTCCGTCACCCGCCACGCCTGCTGGGCCTCGTCCACACACTCGCGCAGCACGTTCACTATGCTTGGTTCTGCCGGTCGTTGATGAGTATACCCCAGCAAACGGTGACTCCGCCTGCAACGATGACTTCTGCCCCAAACTCACCCTTGCCCGACTCCTGCACCTTCGACGTTTGCGCCAACGCGTCAATATGCCTCAGTACCAGCACGCACGGCGAGCACTCGGCTGCCTGCGCGAAGCGCATCTTCATGGTGGCCTGCGTCTGCGTGTCGTTATCCCCCAGCAGATCATAGCAATTGATCTGCAGGACGAGAAATCAGTGAATAATTCTCGCCCTGTGGATGATCTTGGGTTATTCTCGCCCAGCGCGTCCTGGTACAATCGACCAACACTTGGGCCCCCTCCCCGTACCCATCAAACAACGCTCACCTCCATAAGATGCATGCCCATCCTCTGCGCGATCCAGCTAGCGCACGTGTACTTGCCACACCCCCGCGCGCCCTTGAGCAGCACAGAGAGCTTCAGGTCCAAGTCGACCGCGCGCCGGGAATGGATGACGGAGACAATGTTCAGAAACTGGCCGAACGGACTCGTTGCAGACGTTAACGGCGATCCAGTAGACGTCAACAGCGATCCAGCAACAGACGTCGGCGGCGATCCAGCATCCTTCCCGTCCTTCGGAAGCACAGGTCGCAGCCCCGTCCCTGCACACCATCGAACATTAGGTGGTGCACCATCACAGTAAACAGACACACCATAAAACAGGTACTCCTCCACCGCCGGCACATACGCATGATCCACCCCCGACTGTATCATCCGCGTCACCCCCGAGTCCACCCAGCACCCCAGCTCCCCATACGTCGTCGCCGCATACGCATCCCGCGCGGTCCCCGCCTGCACCCCATTCGGCAGGGTATCAAGCTCGACGTTCGTCACGATGAAAAACACGACGGCGTTGGCGGCAGCTACCCTACGCACAGGCATTCGTAAATACGTACATGACGACGACGACTGGCGGACCGACCTCTCCTCGACTTCAACACGTCCCTCCTCGACATGCCCCTCCTCGCCGTCTGCCTGCGCGCTCCGCGCCACGTTCGTGTCCAGCGACACCGCAATCATATCCCCCTTCTTGACCAGCCGCTTGCGGTCCTCGAAGTGGTGCTTCAATTTGAGCAAGAACGACGTCTGGTGCTGCTTGTTGATAGAGACGGGTGAGCCTACTCGGGATATTGTGACCGAGCGGGCTGTAGGGACGGGAGGAGGTCCTGAGCCGAACGACGACGGTAATAAAGTCAAGTCAGAGTCTGCGGCCCGGAACCCAGCGTTGTGCAGCAGGACGGGAGAACCGCGGGCCTCGCAGCTGCAGTGGGGTCAGCAAGTGCTGGAAACTTAGGAAACAAGGCTTACGTATGCAAAGACAGAGCATCATCACCGACAACCTTGACTAGTCTTCTGCCGTGAATACTTTGGGCGATGCTCTAGGAGATGATCAGAAAACAACGGACAAAGGGATGCACGAACTTGCCCAATCTCCATTCAGAATTCCGACACGACTAAGGTCGGACGTCCGAACATAGACCGTGCAGTCATCGGCCGCAGAAAGGGAAGCCGCCAAAGACGCAACAGTGAAGACCGAATGATGTCCCAGCGACGAGTTGTACATTGGTCCATCCGTAGCCCCGTTCGCAGCGGTAGACCTTGGAGTTTGCGAGGCCGAAATGGTGTTGCCGAGAAACGCTTCGTCGATTTCGAAAGCATCATCCTCGTCTTCAAAGTCCACGCCGTGACTAGCGCTGTCGTCGAGCTCAGAGTCCTCTGGCTGTAGAAGAACGAGACGCGTCTCTCCTCTGCGAGCGCGACCTTGCAATACAGGTTCTGCCATCTCGATACGGTAGAGCAGGGCAGTCGTAGGAGTATCAGATACGTGTCCATTCATGCCGAGCGCTTCACGAGAGAAGCTCGAAATGTGGCCCTGCCGTAGGATGGTATTGTCATGAAAGACAGTCGAGTCCAGGAAGGCCTCGGAAGACGCTGCTGCATACGCATCCTCAGACAGAGGTGTTATGATTGCTTCAGTCAAAGTGACGAGCTTCACGGGAATTAGGGTGATAGCAGTGTTGTCATGAAAGACATGGCCGTGACTGGCAAGCCACGCTGGGGGAACGAGAGCACGGTCGGCCTTAGAGGAGAGATCAGTCAGAGTAAGTGGAGTATTCGCATATTGACGTACATCCTCATGCGAGCGTGCCCAGCACACCATACTGCGCGAAGCAGAGGTCGTTGGCCTTAGGGACGCTACGGCCACACATTGCTGGGAGCGATCGGCCTGGGGGAAGAGCGAGATCCAAACAGCTTGAGGGACGAACAAAGCATCGCTCTCGTCGTCGCGAGCAGCGGCAAAAGAAAGCTGGCAGACGGGTCCTGCAGCGTCGAGCATGAAAGACGAGAGCAAGAGACGACGCGCTGTGTGTTCCCCGGATTCGGCGCGTTTAGCGCCGGGCGTGTGATTGCAGCCGATCGCGGAAGCCGATAGCAAGCAGCCGACAACTTCAGCACAGCATTTCTGCCCTTGTCTTTTTTCGCAACACTCTACAAAAATCCTTATTTCCTCAAACAAACCAGAAAATACAATGAACAGAGGCGGACGCGGCGGAGGACGAGGATGGGGCGGTGGCCGTGGTGGCGGTCGTGGCGGCTTCCAGCAGCGCGACATGGGCCCCCCTGATCAAGTACTAGGTCCGTTCCCCGTCGCCTCCCTCGCGCTCGCAAGCTCTCACTCACACACCCTCCCCCCTTCCCAGAAATGGGCTCCTTCATCCACGCCGTCGAGGACGAGATGCTCTGCACGTCCCTCATGCCCGACAAAGTCCCCTACTTCAACGCCCCCATCTACCTCCAAAACAAGTCCGTCATCGGCAAGGTCGACGAGATCCTCGGGCCCATAAACGAAGTCTACTTCTCCATCAAAATGGGTGAGGGCATGGTCGCCAGCAGCTTCAAGAAGGGCGACAAGGTCTATATCGGCGGCGACAAACTGCTCCCCATCGACCGCTTCCTCCCCAAGCCCAAAGCAGCGGGCGGCGTGAGTGCGTATTCAAATAACCCATACTATTCATTCAGAGTAACTAACATCACTTCTAGAAAAGCGCGGCGGCGGACGAGGCGCACCAGGCGGCGGCAGAGGCGGTCGCGGTGCCCCTCGCGGCGGCGGATTCCAATCGCGCGGCGGCTTCGGCCGCGGTGCCCCCCGCGGAGGCGGGCGAGGCTTCGGCGGTGATCGTGGACGCGGCGCACCAAGAGGACGCGGAGGCTTCGGCGGAGACAGAGGCGGAGGCGGAGGCGGTTGGGGTGGTCGCGGCGGCGGCGGCAGGGGCGGCTACCGAGGATCATAGTCTGCCAACTGGGATCCTTTGTCTTTCCTCTACCTTCCCCCATCCCCTCCCGTTGCCGAGCAGTGCGCGTCGGCACCGGACATATACGCGCTGCTGCGTTCACGATCTCAGGTGCTTCATATCTGCCTCGACCTCTATATCGCGCTGTACGCGCTCTTTTTGTGTACTCAGCGACTGCCGTCGCATCAGCTTGGTGTATCATCATGTACAACAGCCATCGCACCTGCACGATCTCGCGATTCAGCGCCTGCGTCTCGCCGAACACGTCCTCTATTTGCTCGAATCTCGCAGTCGCGTCTGCACGCAGTTTAGTCAGTTTATGAGCCCGCAACGACGCGTCGTGGGGCGTACCTTCAATGTCCGGGATGACCTCTTCCTCACCGTCGTCCGATACAGACATTGCGTCGAACTGCTGGCGCTCTTCCAGCACCGTGGACAGCATTCCCTGGATCTCTTGTGGCTGAGACTTGCTCTGATGCGCCAGCTGCTTGTGCCAGTCCAAATTTGTCGCGTTGAGCGACCATATCTTCCTGTCCAGCGCCTCGTCAAAGGGCTCGGTGTCTGAGTGCAGTTCGCGTCAAGGCGTGCAAATATGTCAACGCATGCAACGCACCGAGTTCATCCTCGTTCACACTGTCCATCTCCTGACCGTTGACGCGCACATTCTTCTTCATGGCTACAAAGATCCCTTCCAGATACTGCACGGCCAGTCAGAGGGGCGCCACAAACGTAGAACACGCGCACCTCGTCCAGCGCCTTACGCGCCGCCTCTTGATCCTTCTTGCTCGCACGCGTCCCCGCCAAGTTGGACTCGAAGCTCTGCTTGAGAGCGGCGGTGATGTTCTCCTTGATCTGCCGCCATTCGTGCACCGTGCTGATCGAGATACGGTCCCCCGAGTCCATGATGATGATGATGATAGCGAGCGTAAAGAGTACAAAGGGCACGATCATAAATACATCCCAACAAATCAGCAACTCCTAATCCTACTATGCAGTTGTCCGTTGTTTCTTCACCACCTTGATCCCCGCCAGCTTCCCCGTCTTCTTCTTCGCCGCCATCCCCGCCGTCGACGTCTTGATCAGCGTCCTCGCCGAGTCCGGCAGCAGACTCTGTATCGACGGCTCCACATCGTCCGCCGCCTTCCGCTTCACCGTCACCACCCTCGGCTCGCTGGGCTCGCCCGCCGAGGACGACGACGGCCCCGCGCCCGCGCGCACCTTCGCAAACACCTCCTGCACAATCTTCTCGTCCTCGTCCTCCAGCCGTTGCCGCTCCGCGTCCTCTTCGTCCTCCACCTCCTGCATCTCGATCTTCGCGAGCAGGTCCACCGAGTGCCCCACGCGCTCGTTGCGCGCGTTGCGCGCCCGGATGTCCTGCAGCGCGTCGAGGATGTCCATCTCGCGCTTCGAGTCCACCGTGCGGTTCTCGAGTGCCTTCATTGGATTGTTCTCCTCCTCCTCCAGTCGCGCCAAGCGGTCCTCCTCCTCGACCTCCTTCTCCTCGCGCCAGGGCTCGAAGTTTCGAGACGCGCCATGCTCTGCTGCGTAGTCTGTGTTCTTGGGGTCGGTCTTGAAGGTGATTTCGGCTGAACAGAGGGTGCTGCATGTCCGTTAGTCATCGCGAGGGAGGGCAGATAGCAAGTCGACGCGCCATTTGATGTAGAACCTGAATATCTTGATCCCATAGTAGTCCTCCCCTTGCACCGTCTCCTTGCGCGCGTTGAACTTCTTGCCCTTGTAGATGTATTCTCCGCAGGTATTGCATCTCATGGAGAAGGGGGCCATGAGACGCACGACCTGCTGCGAGTTCTTCGTGCCCTTGCGCCGCGGAATAAGATCCGGGTCGAAGTCGGGCGGGAAGTATTTGTTAAGGACTATCTCACATGTCAGTAAACTTCATTCGTTCCCAGAGCGCAAGCCACGCACCTTTGCGCTCGGACATGGTGACGGTTGGCGGTCAAGGAAGCGCTGACCGGGAGTTCGGTCCGTGTCGATCTCCTGGCATTGAGCACGTGGTTGGCACCCATTAGGACCTACATGTTCAATTGCCCTTGGAGATGCCGCCAAATACACACCTGCACGTGCGTCCAAACGAGGTAAAGTGTCAAAGCGAATCAAAATCTACGGCCAAAGCTCGCGTGTCTCGCCGTAATCAACCCGGACGTGCATTAAATATCTCGGAAATAAATGAGTAAAACGCGGGTGCCCAATTTCGTGACAGAGTGCCGACGGCGCAGGAGCCGGCGAAGTCAAGCGCGCCAATTTTTCTTCAAGGTCACTGCAGCCGCGTTCATCTATGTAAGGCAGGCAAATATATTCCACATGATACACTACGTATGCTACAAGTACGGATACAAGTGGGTGGGGGGATACGAGGGGAATGGGTGGTGGGTAAGGCTTGCGGGGCGCGCAGTGTGCGCGCCGTCGTACCTCCCGACCGTCGCCGGAGAAGATCCGGGCGGACACGTCATCCGTAAGGGAAGCGCATCATCGCCGAACGGCGAGCACGGGCAGGGCGCGCGGACGCGACGACGCGTCCGCGCTGTTGGCGGCGGCTTGGTGCTGAGTGTGAGCGGGGTCTGGCTACGCAGGGCACGCTTACGGACCTTTAGGGCCCATGGGCGAGTGGGGGCCCCGCCACCGCAGGGGCTTGTCGTCGTCGGCGGCGTCGGCGGCGGATTGGGGCGGCAGATTGGCGGCGGACGTGGTGGTGGTCGAGGTCAAGAAGGTCACGAGACCTTGTTGACGCTGCTAGCACTATTTTATTAGACCGCATTAGGGCGTATTCGCTAGTGCATAACATCACTTTGAAGATTCCAAAACAAATTGGAGTACCCCAAAATTGTCGATGCAAACTTGTACGACTTTGAAGCCAGGAATATTAGTAGGGTGTTGGCTGGATGTTGGCAGGCGCTTCAGAAGGCCCAACACAAACGCGAAACACGCCCAAAGGCGGCCAGAGTATGCTGACGGCCTCCCTGCCAGAGCCTGCGCTCGAAAGCCGAAGTCCTGACGCGCTGTTCAGGCGGAGGAACGTCAACGGCCTGCTCGACGTCCTGTATCACTTCGTAAGTTAACAAATCAATTTCGTGGCATATGTTCCTTTCTTGCTGAACAAAACCCGTATCTTTGGTTTTTGGATCATGCTTTTTGGATGGGCGAATACGCCCTATTACAGTCATTTGCAGAAAAGTTGGCAGTCCCGTGCCTTCAGATTTCGCGCGCGTGCGCCGTTGATGCGACGCGTCAGCCAATCGCGTCGCCAGGGCCGTCGTCTGGACGAACCCGAGGGCGCTACGACGCGTTCGATTGGCCCTCAGCGCCGCGTGGCTCGGAAAAACGCGCGCACGGGACTGCCAACTTTTCTGCAAACGACTGTATCAGCAGAATAACTCATGAAAAGAAAGAAATAGGCTACCTTCCGGAGGCGTGGGGAGATTCCCCATTTGGACGCACGTGCAGGTGTGTATTTGGCAAAGACTTGCCCTTGGTCTGCAAATGGCCAATAAATATCTATGCAATCATGATAATTATAGTAAGCGAGAGCAGTTCTCGGGTGTACACTGTATTCCACTGTAGATGTGCATTTTCCTCCTCTTCTTACATGATCGTTCCAGTAGATACTGTGCTTGCATGACCACCTTTCAGGCAGATACATCGGGGTAGACATCAAAGCGCCTTTGAGTAGTCACCGGAATTCCTGCTCGTGCTTCATCAAAAGCCTTGGGGTCTTAACGTGCAATGAGTAACAAGAAAAACTAGAGACGGATGGTCCTTACCGATATCGACAAAGATGATCTCTTCGCCTTCCCCAGCCTCGCCCAATACCCTTCCCCTGGATGAATTGTCAGCATGCCAACATCGAGGAAGCAGCTGTCTGGCAAGTACATACATAGGATCGACGACCATAGAATGCCCCCAGGCGTGGTATCCCGCCGACATGTCGCGAGCTGGACTACACATGGAGAAAAACACCTGCTGGTCGTTCGCCCTGTAGCTAATTGTTAGCAATCTACGGATATACAATATGCTGTCATGTACCGTGCGCGTTGCAGCAGCTCCCAGTGAAGAGGGCCTGTTGTCATGTTGAAAGCGCCGGGGTATATGAGGACTTGGGCTCCTGAGATATAGGTGAGAGGATGAACGCAGATTTTAACATGACGCTTGCCTTTCCGCGCCGCGATCATCGCCAGCTCAGGGAACCGCACGTCGTAGCAGATTCCGAGGCTGCTGGATATTCAGAACAAAGTTCGCCGCACATACGAGCAGTCAACGGACCCGATGCGCGCGAATTCTGCTCGTTGTGAGTATGGGACTTACGTGTAAATATATGTACTCACCTGTATCGAAGTAGTTGGCCGTGTTCCCACCCGTGAGGGTGTCACTTTCCTGCCGGTGGGTTGCTTTAGACGGCGCCAATCAATACGCTGTCCCCACCTACCCTGAACGTGATCTTCCCGGGTATGTCAATGTCGAACAGATGCACTTTGCGGTGCATTGCGACAAGTTCACCTGCAAAGCCGAAACTCATGCGTCAGATATAAAGAGGGTAGACAGGTATCTTGGACATACCCTTTGGCGAGTAGACCGTACAGGTGTTGTAATACGTATCGTCTGCCTTCTCCGGGACAGATCCACCAATAAGCCACGTGTTTGTCTCTTGAGCAATGGCAGACAGCATCTTTACGCTGTCGCTCTCGGTCTTGGAGATGTCGTACGGTTGGCCGGGCAGGTATCCAATCTTCTCAGCGTATACTGGAAAGTGTGTCGCGCCGTAGGGAGAATTGAAGCATTCCTGAGCAGTACGAGTTTGTTACGGTTGGTTCAGATGTGAAATTGACTCACGGGAAGCACGATGAGGCTCGGTTTCTTGCCATCCTTACCAGCTGCTGCCTTGATGACCATGTCGCGCGCATGCTTCAGATTGTCCGCCTTGTTAACGCCGATCTGGCCCAACTGCACCAGGGCAAGAGTAAAGGGCTTAAGCGCAGGTGCCTTGCTCAGAAGGGACATGGCACGCGATGGTGGTGAGAGTGATGAGTCGAACAATGGCATTTCCAGGAATGGCAATCCGGTCCAGCATGCCTGCCGCATCGTCATTGATCAGTCGTGTCGGGGTAAAGCCGATCGTGGGTTATAACCATCCATCAATCATGTTCGACTTCCTTTATCCAATCTCCCTCTCCTCTTCCCCCCATGTTGCTCGTCATATACAACCCCGCCTGCGGTGACAGGACCGCCAAGAGCTTCGTCGATGCGAATGTGCTCCCGCTGCTCACTGACGCCGGCAAGACGCCGGACAAGGTCGTCGCTACGGACCTCTCAGTCCCAGAGCTGCACCCCGCAGCCATCGTCAAGGAGGCCCTGGAGACCTCTGAGGACGATGTCAGCATCATCCTCGCATCGGGGGACGGCACACTGAACGACATCGTGTCCGTCTTGTCCGTCAACCCCGCCGTGGGCCCCAAATCCGGCGAGCACTTCCGTCTCTGCCTGGCTCTTGTCCCAAGCGGTACAGGTTAGTAGCCGTGGTGATCTGAGCTTGCTAGATACAAACAATCAACAGCCAACGCCATGTATTCCTCCCTCTTCCCCCCATCTAGCGAACACGAAGCCAAGGACCCCGCCTACAGGCTGCGCTCCGTCCAGGCCCTCATCGCCGGCGGGCAAACCGTCCCCTTGACCCTCGCCATCACCACCTTCTCCGCGCATCCCTCCGCCCGCAAGCCCCCGCGCGCCTCCGTCTCCTGCGTCGTCACCTCCACCGCCCTCCACGCCTGCATCCTCCACAGCTCCGAGGCTTTGCGCGAGTCGCACCCCGGCATCGAGCGCTTCAAGCTCGCCGCGCAGGAGAACAGCGCAAAGTGGTACAACGCGCACGCCAAGATCCTCCCCGCCGCCGGCGCCAAGTACGTGCAGGTCTACGACCCCGCGACGCGCGCCTTCGTGCGGCACCCGGACTCGGACAGGGTGGACCCAATTGTGGATCTCTACGGGCCGTTCATCTACTTCTTGTCGGCCATCAACGTCGACAGGCTCGAGCCGGTGTTCAGGGTGGCACCGTTGGCGGGGGCGAGGGGGCAGACGGTACCGTCGCTTGATGTTGTCGTCGTGCGTCCTATGGAGGACCCCACGATGACGTGGGACGCGCCCGAGACTCGCGCTGCCTTCGTCGAGAAGATATGGAAGGTCATGGGCGCTGCTTACCAGGACGGGAAGCACATTGACTTGCGCTACAATGAGGAAGGGGAGATCGTCGAAGGAGGTGAAGGACCTCCGGTTGTGGAATACTGTGAGTGTCACACTTGAGGTTAGTGAGGGGTTTCTGACATCGTTTACAGTCCGCTGCGGCGGTTGGGAATGGATGCCCGATGATATCGACGCTGATGCGCATCTCGTCTGCAACGATGGCGCCATCTCCCATCTCGACCCCGGAGGGCGCGTTGTCTGCGTCGCAGCGCGCGCCACATCCGCAGGCGGGTTCATGATTTATGCTTGATGAAGGTTGAAGCGATCCAGGACTCGTGCTCTCATCTAGATGTTCAGCATTTATTATCCAACATTGTACTTCCTGTAAACGATACTGCGACTTGCTATAAGGGCAATCCTGTCCACAGTGCTTGTATATAAGCGGACATGACGGCAGTTTGACCGACCTAGGCAGTCGTGTTTGGCTTGAAGCCGCCCGTGAAGACCTTTCTTGCGACATCGGCAGCGCCCTTGTAAACCTCGTCGACGGCCACGCCCGAGTCGACCTTGTTACGGAGTCAGTGAACGTCAGGTACACACGCAGAGAACGACGTACAATAGCGACTTTGCCCATGGCCTTGTAGTGGTCGATGACCGGCATGGTGGTTTCGTGGTAAGTCTCTGCAATGCGGGGTCAGCGTGTTGCATCCCGACGTTATGTTGCACGTACTGAAGCGCTTCTTGATGCTCTCCGCGTTATCATCTTCACGACCGCTCGTCTTGCCGCGCTCCAGCAGACGTTCGAGCATGACTTCCTCAGTAGTGTCGAAGAACAGCACACATGCACATTCGCAGACCTGCGTGAGGGAATGAGCGGGGTGAGAGAATGTGCAATCCTCCGAGGCGCACCGACTCATCGAACTTGAGGGCCTGGTCCATCTTGCGGGGGAAGCCGTCGATGAGGAAGCGTCCCTTGCCGTCTTGCCAGCCCTCGCCCTCGCGAGACTCCTTCAGCGCGTCGGACATGGCGTTCTGCAAAAGCTTGACAGTGACCTCCATGGGCACGATCGTGCCCTCCTTGATGCAGTCCTTGATGAGCTGACCGAACTCTGAGCCCTCGCGGTTCTGCTCAGCCCGCAGGAGATCGCCCGCTGGGGCAGTGTTAGCCGTGCAGAGTGTCTGTGCCGCAGTGAACATACCGGAGAGATGGCAGAACCCAAACTCGTCGACAAGTTTTGCACATTGGGTACCCTTGCCTATGTGTCGTCAGGTCGAGTCCATGAACCACGCAAGTTACACGCACCGGCTCCAGGTCCGCCGAGCACGAAGATGACAGTGACCTTGTTGTTGTCGAATACGGGACTTTCGGGAACGTCCTTGGCGGCCTCCTGCGTGTCGGGATGTGCCTCGTCGGGATGTATTTCCGCCGCGGGCTTCGTCTCGTGCAGCTTCGTCTCTGTGGGATCGGCGACCTTGACGGCAGTCGCGGACGGCTGTGCGCTCTCCTCCTTCGTTTCCTTCTTCTCCTTCTTCTTCGGGTTCAGGGCTTGCGAGATCTTGTCTAAGATGGCCGGCATGGCTGTCTACTTCTTCTCGTCTTCGGGGTGGCGGACGGGGATGAGGGGGTTGTCTGCGAGGCGTCTAGACTGGGAGGCGGGAGCGGTGCCCTCTCGTTTCTTGACGATATAGTAGAATGCGCCGGCGGATGCGGCGATGGCGGCGACGAAGGCGAACGGCGAGGGCGGTGGATAAGAGGCAGGAGGCATAACAGCCAGCGCACAAACAACCCACAACGCGCCCGACAAGTCCCAGAACGCGTGCGTCCAAGCGCCAAACCGCTCCTCATGTCGGACCTCACCCATGTCCTCGACGCAGAAATATATGTGCTCTCCTGCTGCCATGCAGACGACGGCGCCGACATCGTCGCTGTTGGCGGCGAGCACTCGGTCCACATATTCCAGATCGTACGGAATTTCCTAGATCTCAAACGCCACACAGACCTCACATCGCGCAGACGGAGACAGCCATCGTCCCCCTCGCAGTCTTTCACCTAGGTACAAGAGTGACCGCGCTAGGCTGGTCAGCAGGCTCCGTCTCGCCCTCTGTCTCCGATGAATGGCGCATAGAGTGAGTGAGTCTCGCCTCTCCCCCCGCCGCTCCCCCGGCCCCCGTCCTCACGCGCGCGCGTCTAGCCTGGTCGCGGGTTCCGCCGACTTTGGGCTCTTCCACCTGTCTAAACTAGCAGGACGGGACGAGTGCGTCTACAACTTCGGCGCAGGTACGCACATCCCCACCTTCGCGCTTCTCGCTCACCGCCGCCACAGGCTCGACCGGCCACAACGGTGGCGTCAACTCTATCGCCTTCGTGGGGGGCTACTTGTCGGACAGCACCCGTTATGTTGCCACTTGCGGCGGTAAGCATTCCCCTGCGGATTCTTCTCCGCGTCTGCCTGACCACGGCCCGCACAGGCGACAAGACTGTTCTCGTCTGGGATCTGTACCCCGAACGTGTCGACGACGGCCACGCGTCCAGCCAGATGCCGGAAGCCAGCATGCCGCCCGAGGACCGCACCGCGCCTACCGCGTACGAAATCTCGTACGCGCATCCGCTGACCACCGTCTGCTCCCACCCCAACACCAGCAAGGAGCTGCTCGTGGCCGACACGCATGGCACTATATTCATGGTAGACTGGCGCTCGGATGGCCCGGACGAGCCGCATCCGGACAGGCGCACCGTATTCGAGCTGGTCCAGCCGTACGCCATGGGTGATGCCCTCATCGGAAACGGGGACACGACCTGGACAAGCGTCGCCTGGCGCAGGGACACCACAGACATGTCGGTGATAGCCTGTCCACGCGCTCTCTACAGCCACTCATCCACCTCTAGCATCGGCTCCGTTACCGGTAACAAGTACCACATATGGGACTTGACCAAACTGCACGGCGGCAAGCCGCTCGTCACGGGCCCCACCTTCTCTCAGGGTGGTCGATTCCGGTACGCGCGGGCACAACATACGATTCAATCTGCTATCCGCTAATGAATCCTCCCCCCCCCCCCCCCCCTCACGTCCACGGCCGCCTCTCCGCCTATTGCTCCCATTAGGTGGTGCAACACCCATCCGGAGTTCTTCGCCATATCGTCCTCCTCACCCACCACCGGCGCGATCCTCCACGTCCACAACTTGGGTTACCTCACCCAGCAGCCCACTCAGCTGGCCATTGCCGCAAAACCTCATTACGTGCGCGACTTTGACTTCCTCGCCACCCGCGGGATCCCACGCATAGCAGCTGCCGTCGGGCGCTCTCTTGTCATCATGCCCATCGGCTCGACTGAGAAGTAGGAAGGGCAAAAATGCAAGCGGGTCGCATCGGCTCGAATATACACATAGTAGCATACATAGCCAACTAAACGTGTTCGTGCTAGGAATTACAAGTCCAGACTTGCGGTGCTAGAGCGAGTACCATAAATTAGACTACAACAGCGAAAAGACATTAGGGTAAGAGTGACGCGTAACGGGGTACAAGAGATACGAAAGCGAACAGGTGCGATGGAACGTTCTACTAAGAGTACACTTCAATAGCAAGACAACAGGAATTAGACATGAACATGACTGGAAAGCGCTAGCGTCCGTACGAAACGGAGGGAATGTGGTACGCCGCTGGGTGGGTCATCAGCGCGTGCTGCTGCAAGTGCTGGTGCGGATGGCCCTGACGATGAGCATGCGCCTGCGGGTGCTGAGAATACGCAGCTGCAGGCATAGATGGCGCCATCGCAAGCGACTGAGGCTGCGACTGGGGGTGGTGATGATGTGGCTGGTGTTGCTGCTGCTGCTGGTGCTGCTGCTGCTGCTGCGGCGGCGGCGGTTGCTGAGGTCGCTGAGGCTCCATGAACGGTACCACATCGACGAAGCCCGTGTCCCCAAACCCGATGTCCATAAACATCTGCCTCCAGTATTGTCTGATTTATACAACTAGTCAGCACAGCACCCCGAGAGAGGAAAGGAGCCTGCGCCGCACCGATCCATCTCCGACGCGTGTTGAGGATATGTGGCGAAGGGGGACAGGGCGTACCGAGAAGGATCTTCCATCGGTGTCGCGACGCCGGCCCTCACGTCGCCCATGTACTGCGCGTCCTGTAACGTCGGTACGACCGACGTTGGGTAGCGATTGTGCATCTCTGGCGACGCGGGCGGCTGCGGCGCTGCCATCGATGCGGAGTACATAGGGTGACCGTTGACCGGCGGCGGTAGGTTTGCAGGCGGCGCTATAGATGTATATCCTGATCAGATATCGATAGCGCAGCTAACATAAAGTGCTCGCTACCTTGTACGCGGGGGTCTACTGGCGGGGTGCTGTCATAGCGCTCCCTCTCGGTTTGACGAGCCCTGACCATGTCCGCCTGCAAGAGGCTTCGCAAAAACCGCGCATGATACTCGGTTCCTGTCGAGACGGACGACACTGCAGCATCGGCAAAGGCGTCCGCTGTCCTGGAAATGAGATTATGAATCTCCTGAGCAGTTCCGCCCAACAGCTGTGTCATGGTGTTCGGATTCCGGAGAAGCTAGCACCGTTCGTTAGCATGAACCCATGATGGCCGGCAAATTGACCATACCTTCAGCAGAAATACGGCAGCGTATGCAGTCATGACGGTGATGGAGTCCTGGCCATAACGCTAAATCAAACGTTAAATCGATGAAAGTTTACGACACAGATAGATGGCCTTACAAGCATGTTGGTGGACGCGAAGTCCTGCGAGATGATCTTGAGCGAATCAAGCCCGCTTGTGCAGCAAGCCGACAGGGTTTGCAAGCTTGGAGCGGTATGACTCCCCTGCAAGATAGCGGTCAGTAGGCGTCTGTAGAACAAGCAAATCACGAATTACAGGCATCATCGACTCCTGCAACCCGAAAGAATTGAGGAAAAGCCGGACGTAGAGCCGGAAGAAGTTGACGAAAGAAAAATGAAACGGGTCTCCGTTCGCTGAGGGGAAAAAGAAAATCAGAGGGTTGAATGACAAGGTGGACAATGGACCCACCGCGCCGTAGCTCGTACTGCCAGTGTTCGGACCACTGCGTCAACTTGCCGTTGCAGTTCTTCAACACCATCTCGTAGTTGACGTCCGTATGAGCACCATGAGAGCCTCCCCCCTTGTTGTTGTACAACATCTCCGTCGTCTCAGACTGGGCCCGTCAGTCGTTTGAGTCAATAGAAAATGGCCACAACGCACCGCCAGACGCCTGAGTTGGACAAACGCCGATACGATCACGTCGGATGGGCGTAGAGGGCCGACAGCCTCGTCATGCCATGTCGCCGAGTTGCGAATAAACTCATCGTCGGGTAACATATAGTGCCTGCCTGTCTGTGTGCTCAGGCTCCTGTCATGCACGAAGAGCACGAGGTAGGTGCGCTCCCGGTTACGGCGCTCCAGCAGCTGGAAGTCCGCCTCATGCGGTGGCCGATGACGAATGTACCGATTGAGTCCGAGCTCGACGGCCATACGACATGCCTATGTAACATCGGCGGAAGAGGGCATCAGATTTTGGCAATATTGCGGTGACGCCAAAAGTACTCACGTAGCCGATGTAGGTCCAGGTGCGCTGATAGAAGGCAACAGTGAGCGGGGCTCCTATGTGGAATGAATGAGCTGCCGCGTACCGTGTCATCTGGCTCCCTCCAGTACGTGAGGCAGGCGAAGGCTTGGATTACCTCGACGCGCTTCCAGCCGTTCGCAAAGGCCTTGACGGCAAACTCTTGCGCCAGCTTTTGCACATCCTTGTACTTGTCGGGTTTGAAGAATTTGCAACCGGCCATCAACATCGTCGTGAACAAGAAGGGACACCGACTCCGGACATAGCTGACAGTATGCAATGCCGGGTCAAAGAGGTTGATGAAGGGGTTCAGACGAAGATAGAACATCTCGAAGACGACATGAGCTTGCTTTTCGTCGAGAATTCCGGCTGCCACAGGATCTTGAAGCGTGTCGGCCAAAGGAGGGAGACGCGGAGGAGGACTGAACGCGTCTGGACGTGACGTAGGAGATCCCGCTGCGCTCGGGGCGCCCTGGTCCGGATTGAGTATAGTGCTGAAGAACGACCGCTTGTTCTCCACGCTGATGAGGTTCCGGGGGAAGATGTTCTGGTTGGAACCTTCCGGGTCGTCCTCATCGAGGGCGCGGCTACTCGAGGCGAAAGAGGGATCGAGCGGAGGAAGCTGATTACCAGGGAAATGGGTACCGAAAGACGGATCGTCTTGGTGCGGACTGCGCCTTTCAGCCGACGCAGAGAGGCCCTCCTGGCTGTGAGCTTTCTTGGCGCTATTGAGACCCTTCTCGAGACGACGGAGCATTTTGGACGCTTCCGACAGCCTTGACAAGTCAGAGCGGTGCGATAAGAGGAAATGAAGGACTACGCACTTGCTGCCAGGCTTGCGACCGCGGCGGTGTTTCTCGAAAACACATCTACATTGATCGGTTAGCATGCAGGCATCGCAACAAAGCTGTTAGAACGCACTCGACATTCGCTCGTTTGCAGCGCATGCACTTCTCGCCCTCCTGTTCGGCGCCAACGCATTTCATCTGGGAGATGGATGTTCATGATGGCTCGATCAAAGCAAGAGGGTGTATGCACCTTTGCATTGCGGCATGTGTTACACGCGCGGGCACCACGGACGACGGGCATTTTCCTGAGTCGAGACGCTCAGTGCGGTCACATCGATGAGGGGTAGAAAGACATACCCGGCCTTGGAGTCGACTGGAGCCGGGACAGTAGGAGATGCCTCCATCTGTGGACAATGGAATATTTGCAACTGCCGGGTTTCCAAAGTTCGGGGAGGACGGTGATCAAAAGCACGGAGACTCGAGAATGACCGGATCTGTGACGACGATAAGTATGTGCGTTGGCGTCGGTGCGGGCAGCGAGGGCGACTGGCAAAGAAGACGAGCGCGGCGACGGCGGCGACGTCGAGCGCTGGCAGAGGGGAGGCGAAGAAGATGGAAGTGGAAGGCAAGCAGCAACGGACGCGCGCTCCGGCAAATAACCAAGAATTGTTTGGCGCGTCACATCGGGGTTTCATTTGATTCGCCGGACGTAGCCGGACTCCGGCCATGTTAGGACCCCGGATAATGGGCGACGAGGTCAGTTCCGCGGACCCCCCTTTTTGGGTGCTTTTTGTCCGACATTTTTGGGCCGGTTTGAGGGCTTTTTGTCCGACTTTTCCTCATACATTTGGTCTAGACCGGCCTTTTTGTCTGTCACGTGACGCGTAAATTCAATATTTCTCTCTCGGGAACTTCCGACGACTTGTTTTTTGCGCTGGGAAAGGTCCCGCGCGCGTTCAGGCGGCTGCAGGCGACTGCAGGAGGCCAACCGGTACTCCAACTCTCCTATTCGGGCTGAAATCGGGCTTCAAATTGGCGGTAGTCACCCCCACACTCTACTATTTGTCCGACATTTGGGTTCGACGTTGCGAGCAATCTGGCCGTTTTGTCCGACAAAATATCCGACTTGGGGGGTCCGAAATCTCCAATTTTGTCCGACATTGGGAACTGCCTTCGCCACCTATTATCCGGGGTCCTGCCATGTTCCTTTCTTTCCATTGACTCCGTTTTTGTTCGCCTCGAATTCCCTCACATTCCAGCTATACCCCAGCCTATGGATAGATAACGGCATTTTCCCCAGCTAGGCAAACACGGCACCTGCACCTTCGTCTCTCCAGCAGCCCTGCTATCGCCTCATCACCCTGATTTTTGCCTGGACCTGGCCGTCCGATTACCATCCGACGTTTTCATTTTACGATTGTATTCTTCGGTACACTACCGTGAGAGCAGCCTGCTCGCGCTTGTTGAGACAGTTGCGCAGTGGACTCCTGGGCACGCGCAGGGGGCATGGTGCGCTGATGAACTGGTGCGTCTGGGCAGGCATGCTGGGCTGCCCTCCAGATGAAGTTCAACTTGAACGGGACTTCTCCGGCGATCAACCCGCTCGACGCTCAAAAACACCGGACTTCCTGGGAATTTTGCCAATGATCCCGAGTGCCTGGCGCGGACCTGACTCGGACCGGACGCCGACTATTGTTCGTTTTCATCTGCGTATGCGCACCGTAGCGTACGAGAGCTCTCCCACCCTCTGGTCCGTCGTCTGATGATTGTCTACGAGGATCTGTTGGCGACTGTTTTGGCCCACGTCTTGGTTGATCGTCGAAGTTGCGTCGAAGACTCCACGGTTCGCCTCAAGTTTGCCTCGCGTTTCCACCTTGTTCGGATTCTCACTGCTCAGATTTCTGCCGCGCGTCGCCCTTACATACGCTTCAACAGCACCTATTCTTCTCCTCTTGCGATCAGACAATGCGATAGACCTTCCATTGAAGAGCATCATGCAAGGAGGTGATGGCAAAGGTGGCCTATCCCCTGTCGTCCTGTTTTCCGTGGTATAACCTCTTATAACACTTTTGTGGCTTGCAAGTGGCTTGGCGTACAGACCCCTCGAGACCGCGGGTGATCATCGCAGTCGAACCTTCGCGTAGTTCAGGTTCTTCCACGCCGTTGTCGTTGTCAAGTCGTATCTGCAATCATGCCGTTCGTTCATGTCAACCCTGATTCACAAGGCGATGGATGAGGCTCCCGTTGAATCCGCTACACCCAGCGGAGCCTTGAAGAAGGCGATCGCATGACGATGGACAGACCAGCCAGGGAAGCGGCATCGAGTTTCGAAGCCGCAGCTTGTATGCAGATGCACAACCGAGAGTTCATGATTGAATGCTGAGGTCGTTTGACGTAGGAAGAGATAGGACGAAGAACAGCGGGGTAAGCGGGTAAGTAGCAGCGCGGAGTCGAAGGTTTGTGACGGCCGACACTGTATAAGACACCGCTCACGGCAAACTCGCGACTCGATAGCCGGCGGAGACTGTACGGCGATGTTCGCTGTCCATGTAGAGGGGGTTTGACGTCCAGAAGAGCATCGGGCGAAGACGTGTGCGATGAGAGGGCCGGGTTCTTCAGATGACAGCCAACAAGACTCTCCAAGTTTTTGTGCAGTGATTGGATGCAGCCAAGGGGGTACGTACGAGATTTCTAACGTCCGCACCTTCAACAGCACCTCGGGCACGCGCTCGGTCAACTGACGAGCGTGCTAGTGCGGCCATGTGTGAAAAAGGAGAAGAAGCAGATGTCTGAGTAGCGTGTGCGTTCAAGGACGGCTCAAGGCCGACGAGGATGGGAGAGCAGTGGGAGACTGGCGCGCATGGCGTGCTCATGTCGCGTGCGGGTGGACGCCATGCAGATTGGAGCATGCAAAGAATGTGGTTAGTGCTTTGAACTGCTTTCCGCAGCTTCTAGCACTAAGCAAGCGGCATCGAGAGTACGCACATACTGCAGTCATTGCCAGTTGCATTGTGTTCAGACTCCGTCGTCTTTAGTACAGTAGTAACGGCGAGCGGTGCGTTACAAAAAGCTGAGGTACGCCGTATTCCATGTGTAGAAGTGCAGCAAGTGGATAATCCATGTAGGAGCCTGGAAGGCTTTGGAATTTCCTTAGAGACTGAAGCAGAGTGGCTAGGACAGCAGAGGACGTGTGGACAAAGCAGAGATGTGAACTTGAACTTGCGGCATGGGCCGGTTTCCCACGTGGCGCTTTGCGTCTATTTGTCAATACCTTCAGCTGACTTCACCAACAACTTGTCCCCGACGCCGACGACGATGGTGAGAATCATCATAAAGGGCGGTAAGTACTTTATGTGCCCCTTGATAAATGCATACTGAAGAGCCCCTCAGGTGTCTGGAAGGTGAATATGCCAGGAGCGAGGACTGTGCGGTACAAACTGACGCGTCTTGACAGAACACAGAGGATGAGGTATTGAAGGCGGCCATTGCGAAGTACGGGAAGAATCAATGGTGCGTGCACTTGGCTGTCCGTCTTCACTGTTTGCTGACTCCCCGCAAGGGCTCGCATCTCGTCGCTGTTGGTCCGGAAGACACCAAAGCAATGCAAAGCGCGCTGGTATGAATGGCTCGACCCCTCTATCAAGAAGACAGAGTGGTCGAAGGTGCGTCCCCCGACCAAGTTACACGCGTACACCGCTAACGCTCTCCGCCAGACGGAAGACGAAAAGCTCCTCCATCTCGCCAAACTCATGCCAACACAATGGCGGACCATTGCCCCGATCGTCGGGCGCACCGCGACGCAGTGTCTCGAGCGGTACCAAAAGCTCCTTGACGAGGCAGAGGCCAAGGAAAACGAGGAGCTCGGTCTTGCCGGCCCTGGGGAGGATGTCGGGCCCTCCACCTCCGCCGACATACGCCGTCTACGCCCCGGTGAAATCGACCCCGACCCGGAGACGAAACCGGCGCGCCCGGATCCCATCGACATGGACGAGGACGAGAAGGAGATGCTGTCCGAAGCGCGCGCGCGCCTGGCCAACACGCAGGGCAAGAAGGCGAAGCGCAAAGCGCGCGAGCGGCAGCTCGAGGAGGCGCGGCGCCTCGCGGTCCTGCAGAAGAAGCGCGAGCTGAAGGCTGCGGGCATCATCATGCGGTCCAAGTCGAAGAAGAAGGGCATGGACTATAACGCGGACATTCCGTTCGAGAAGAAGCCCGCGGCTGGCTTTTACGAGACGTCGGAGGAGCAAGCGCGCATAGCTGCAGCACCCGTCGGGCAGTCGCTGCGTCGCCTGGAGAACAAGCGCAAGCCGGACGAGGAAGAGGCTGAGAGGAAGAAGCGACAGAAGCGCGACAAGGATGGCCCGGCACAGACGAAGTTTGTTGCGGCGCGCGACGCTCAAATTCAGAAGCTGAAGGAAGCAGATTCCATTGGTCGCCGGCGCAAACTTATGCTGCCACCTGCGCAGGTCGGAGAGGCAGAGCTCGAGGATATTGTCAAGCTCGGCCTCGCTGGCGAGAATGCAAAGGCCCTGGTCGAAGGCGGCAGTGACGCCAGCGGGCGCCTACTCGGCGAGTACGATGGCCTGGAGAGTGCCAAGATGGCAAGAACGCCGCGTACCGCGCCTCAACGTATGTTCTTGCTCTTCTTTTACATGTCTTAGTCGCTCATCTATATCACAGAGGATAACATCATGTCCGAGGCTCGCAATCTTCGCAACATGACCATGGCTCAAACGCCTCTACTCGGTGACGAGAACACGCCCATGCACGAACGTCCGGGAGGCGGTACCGGCTTCGAAGGAGCAACACCGCGGCATCAAGTTGCTGTCACTCCTAATCCTCTGGCCACCCCACGCGACGCTCAGCTCATGGACGGTTCAGCTACGCCCCGGACCGATGTATCTGCTACACCGATGCGTACCCCGCGCGACAGCCTTTCCATCAACGCCGATGGGTCCGTGGCGATTCCCCAAACGCCGCGCGACCTGCGTCTCCGGGATACGTCTACGAAGCGCGCCCTTCGCGCCGGCTTCATGAACCTGCCGAAGCCGGAGAACAATTTCGAGCTGCTGGTCCCCGACGAAGAGGAAGATGACGAAGAGGGTATGCAGGCGCCGATGTCCGAAGAAGACGCTGCTGAGCGCGACGCGCGCATACAGCGGATCCGCGAAGAAGAGGAGCGCAAGGCGCTAGCGCGGCGGTCGCAGGTCGTCAAGCAAGGTCTTCCGCGGCCCGCCAATGTTGACCCGGCCGACCTGCTCGAGCGTCTCAGCTTGGAAGACGATGCGCAGGATACGGATATGGCCGCGGCGCAGCGCCTGGTGAACGCGGAAATGGCCGCCCTATTAGCTCACGACTCGATCGCGCACCCTCTGCCGGGCACATTGCGCCCGGGCTACACCCAGTCGACGTACGTGATGCCGGACGACGCGAGCATCGCCGCTGCCAGCGCTGCTGTTCATGCCGAGCTGTCGGGCATCGTCGGCTTCGACTCGGTCTCTCCGGAGCAGCTCCACGAAGGCCTTCTCGCGCTCGTCAAGGCCGAACCCGTCGACGACAGCCTGACCTGGGGTGCTTTGCGACAGACGCTTGCGTACGACTCGGAGAGCCATATGTTCGTCGATGCGGACAGTCTGTCTGCGGAACAGCGGGCGTGGGGCTGGGCGGCCCTCCTCGCTGACGCGCGGGACGCGATGACGAAGGGCGCAGGCAAGGCGAGCAAGGCAGAGAAGAAGCTCACTGTCCAGCTCGGCGGATACCAGGCGCGCCACGGCGCGCTCTCCAAGCGCGTCATGGACGCCTTCGAGGGTCTGCTGCACCACAAGATCGAGCTCGAGAGCTTCTCGAAGCTGTTTGCGAACGAAAAGGTGGCGGGCCCGCGGCGTGTCGCGGCGCTCAAGGAGGAGACGGAGTACCTTGAGGGGCGCGAGCGGCGGTTGCAAGGCCGGTACGCGGAGCTGGACACGGAGCGACGCGAGGTGGAGGCGCGCGTTGTGGCGCTCGAGGAGAAGATGATGGCCGAGGCGGAGGCGTTGAACGAGGCGGCGCTCGCTGCGATGGAGGAGTGAGTACCACGATGGTGTTTCGTGTAGTAGTATACATATAGGACATGCGGCTATCCGTAGACTGTAGTACAGTCGTATACAAACCTGCCTCAAGCGCGTGTAACTCCTCAAATAGCATGAGAGTGAATGCCTCGAGGCAGGGGCCAGGCAAGATCAAAGACCCAATGAGCTCCTTTTGTTTTCCACCTTGATAACGAACCCCATTGACACGAACCCTGCACGACTCTAGATGCCATACATCTCTACAACGACACGCGCGAGCGCACCTTCAGACGGACTCATAGCGGCGGAGATCGTGACGACGACGATCTTTCCGAGTCAGACGGCGTCCGCGGCGGCGTCGAGCCGCAACCACCACACGCAAGATGTACCCATCGGCGCCATAATTGGGGGCGTGTGCGCTGGGGCGGCGTTCGCGCTCCTCGTCACCGCCGCCTGGGTCCTGTGGGGGCGCTCCATCAAGCGCAAGCAGCGCAAAGAGCGGAAGCAGGCGGTACGTCCCCCCCCTTTCCCCGCGAGTGTGGTACGAGGGTATACTCATACTTTAAGCGCCACAGGCCATGGAGAAGCAGCTCCTGGACAACACCAGGCACAACGCTGGCCGCTTTTCCGCCCCTGCAGCGGGCTCGTACCGCCCGCTCTTTGGCCTCCCAGAGACGCGGAAGATCAAGTTCGCGCCGGTGTCGACGGAGAAGGCGCATTCCCCGACTGTGGCCGTCCGTCCCCCCACGCCCCCTCCCAAGCCAGCAGCACCCCTCTGTGGCGACGATGCTCAGGACACGCCACGGTCCTCCGAGGACGCGCCACCGTACGAAGCCCACGATTCGCACGGTCACAACTCGAACGAGACTGGCGCGTTGCTGCCTCCGCGCCCTCCTCGTACTCCCCGAACTAGCACGCCGCCCCCGCTGCGCAACACGAAGGCCTCACGCGATCTCGCGGCCGACGCCAAAGAGGTGCCGCGTCAAAGCCTGCGTAGCAAAGCGTCCGCCGCGAGCTCAGCCTCCATGTACTCGACCGCGAGCGGGGAAACCCACCGGACCTCGCGCCTCTTCTCGCTGCCGGCTTGGGACCATGCTATATTGCACCCACGCTGGTCGGGGTCCTCATTCGCGGCCAACATGTTGCCAAAGCGGGACCAGGCGCCAGACGGTGCAGCAGACAACGCCAACATAGGCATTGCGCGGTGAAATGTGTGACGAACACTGGACGATACTGACGAACCAGACTCTTCTACCTTATTGCCTTATTGACGCCTTATTGACCTGATTGGACGACTGTTGCTTATTGACTTGTCCGCTTGCTTGTTATCCGTCACCAGACGCTTATTTGGACGATGCATCTAGTCACGACTAGGACTACTGTAGCACTGTTGACTCTAGTATTGTAAACTCTTGAAAAAGTCCTGCATGATCGTCAGTTGACGTTGGGCATGTAGTACAATACGCAAGACTCACCCGCTCTGCTTGTGATACCGCGGTCTTGAAGCGCTCAACTTCGCGCCAGCAGTCTAGCGGCGTTGTAGGGTTTTTCCTGCACTCCCAGTCAGCCAACATTATCCCGAGAACAAGCAATATCACGCACTGGTAACACGCAAGCACCCCGTCCGCGCCCGCCTTCACTGCCGGCATGTCCTTCAAGCCGCGGCGCTCCTTGAAGCGGTCCACCTTGGTGCGGATCTCGTCGAGGTCACCCATAAGCGCGGCGCTGCTCTTCACGCCGCCGGCATCGTCCGCGGCGCCAGCCATGCCGCGCTCGCGGTCGAGATTCTCCTTCTCGAGCGCGCGGGCGATCTCGGCCTGCACGTTCTCCTCCTCCGCACGCAAGCGGCCGAGCTCGGTGTGTATGCGGCTGCGGATGTGCTCGTCTATAGTCGCCTGGCGCTCGGGGGTGGGATCGGTGGACGCGGAGCGATCCGCGAGGGTGTTGACGACATCGCCGGAGAACTAAAGAGGTCAGCGACGACATACGGAGAGTGACTAGCAGCACACCTGTATTGGCGTCTCGTTCCGGAATATTTTCTCGGACGGCTCAGACCTGGATTGGCCGGCACCCATCGCGGTGGCGAGTGTAGGAGGGGAAGGGAAGTGATGACATCACGTGAATTCGATCATTCGCTATGGGTCCCGCATGCGTCAAGGTGAAGTTCAACTTGTATTCAAAGGCTGGTCTTTTTATTGAGTAGAATTGACATAAGCTACTTCTGCCCTGACATTGCCATCGCATCAACAGCCTTCCCAGTTCGTTTGTCCTGCTGAATGTGACCATGTTCGAGCAGCCAATCCGGTTCAATCTCCGTCAATATGCGTATCCTGCAGGAGCGTCGATAAGCTACACAATAGCGGGCGGCAATTCACATACTGTGTCTTCTTGGTCTCTTCCATCTCATGGAACAGCACCCAGCCCGTCCGTGGTTTACGTGTGAACAACACCGACGTTGGATGCACATGCAGCGTCTGTCGAAAAATATGAGCTTCACTCATCAAGTCTTCTCGCGCCAACATACCTGGTTCCCCCGCACAGACCTATACGTCCCGTCTGCCATCCACCGTGCTGCATTCCTGTAGTATCCAGACACCAAGCACTTCCGGAGCTTGACCGCATCGCCCTCGCAGCTCTTCATCGGAATGCCAAAGCGCTGCATGTACTTTTTCAACTGCGCCCGGATGGACACTGCACGCGACATGGCACGGAACGAGAGCGCATGCGATCGACACCACCCGGCGGACTTGCCGTACCGCGTGAACGCATTGTACGCATTCAGCAGCGTAAGGTGGTCCTGGTCAAACGTCAGTCAATGTCCTCACAGACGCAAAGGCAGACTCACGCCCTCCTCTGCTGTGAATTTCCTCCGCTCGAGCTCTGCTAAAGCTCCAGGCGCGCCATCCGGGATCACAAATGCGTCCTGGTCAGTCAATTAGCCTATACTCCCCCTCTTTTGCCCCACAAGCCCACGCACCTGCACCGCTGTCATCGCTGCCACCGTCAAGACCTCCTCCCCGCACCCATACTCCCCCGCGCTAAACAACATCCTCGCCAACCCCACCTCCACCGGACACTCCGCCACCTTGGCGCCCGTCGCCGTCATCCTCCCGTCCTCCCCAATCATCCCCGTCGCCAGTAGCCCTTCCAGCGCGCGGAGCACGCTCTCCGCCGGCGGCGCCGTCACCCACTCAAACTTCATCACGTCGTCGATGCCGAGCGCCTTGAGCTGCAGCAGCGGCGTCGTCATGTCCGTGCGCGCGATCTCGGGCGGCGTGCTCAAGGGGAGGTTGGCGAACGCGGATTCGGGGTAGAGGCGGTAGCAGATGCCGGCGGAGGTGCGGCCGGCGCGACCGGCACGTTGTGTAGCGGATGCGACGGATACGGGCACCGTGGCGAGAGAGGCAAGCGCAGTTGTGGGGTTGTATGTGCGGATCTGAAGATATTGTGAGCGAGGTGTCGCTATTTACTCTAAAGTTCGGTCTACCTTGACAAAACCACAGTCCACAACATACTTGATCCCGTTGATAGTGACACTTGCCTGACAGCCCGTGAATTCGACAATTGGTGAATGAACATTGCACTCACCTCGGCGATATTCGTCGATGCGATTACCTTCCTTGTTCCCGGCGCTGCTCTCTCAAACACAGCCATCTGCTCCTCCGTGCTCAGACCCGCATGCAGCGCTAGAGGCACCAGTTTGTCAGCCGTCCTGGGCAACATCGGCAGCAACTCCGACAGCTCCTCCAAACAGCGCTCAATCTCTTCCCGGCCGGTCAGAAATACGAGGATGTCTCCTGGACCATGCTGCAAGAGCGTCAGATCCCACTTGACACTACCAACACTCTGACGTGCTCGCATCCCACATACCTTCACATGAATATCCGCCACCACCTCCGCCGCCTTGCGTACATAGTCCGCGACCGGCGCGCGGAGATACGCGACCTCGACCGGGAACATGCGCCCCTCGAGGCTCGCAATTGCGGCTTCGGCGTCACCCAACGGCGTATTGGCGCGGAAGTACTCGAGGAACGTCGTTGCATCCACAGTCGCGGAAGACACGATCAGGCGCAGCGATGGGCGCTTGCGTCGGATTCTGCGTGGCGTTCGATGAGTGAGCGGGACCGGAGGCGCAGGCGAACGCACGCAGCAGGCATTACTTTTTCAGGACACCGAGCAGAAGGTCGGTGTAAACGCTACGCTCGTGCACTTCGTCGATCTATAGAATGTAGCGACCAGTGAGCAGGAGTTGACATAGGATGGGTGGTGGGAGATTGAGCTCATGGGATACAGAGAAAGTCATCGAAGAGGTAGAAGGAATGGGAGGGCGAGGGCATCATGAGAGCAGTGTGGTAAACTCACCATGATCACACTATACCGCGTCAGCAATGGGTCCACAAGCGTCTCACGAAATAGCATGCCGTCTGTCATATACAAAATCCGCGTTCTCTCCTTGTCGCTGACGTCCTCAAAGCGGATTGTATACCCGACCTGCGGTGCCATGAGATTAGCAGGTGGCACGAGAACCAGGCATCCCACATACCTCGTCGCCCAGCACCGATCCCACTTCATTCGCAACGCGTCCTGCGACTGACGTAGCAGCTACTCTCCTCGGCTGCGTGCACGCAATAACGCGTCCATCCGCTGCCCATCCTGACTCGTACAGGTATTGGGGAAGTTCTATAAATCGTCAACCTCCATTCACCCCAGAATCGGACCGATCCACTCACGCGTCGTCTTCCCGCACCCCGTCTGCCCAACAACAATTGTCACACCATGCGTTTCTATGCAATGCAGCAGCTTGTCCCCTGCAAATGGTCAGCCGGCCCGCAGGGTAAGGAAGGCTAAGCGATGAACTCACTGTGCTTGTAGATCGGGAGGTGTTCCCTCTGCGCCTGGATGGACAACGACGCGTACGCCGGCGCGGACTGGATTACATTCCCCTCTGTCTCGGTCTCCCTGTCAAGGGAGCTGCCAGGCCCCGCAGTCCCAGGCTTCCAGAATTTGAGACCGCCCGACATGGTGGTGAGCGCGTCTGGCAAGATGGACTGGGCGCTTCGGCACGTCGGTCCGGAACTAGCAATAAGCACGTACAAGCAAACTGGCGCCACCCCGTTCGAACTTCCGACCCGCACCTTGCAGCGCTAATGAATAGTTATGCAGACTCCCTCTCCTTGCGCTGCATGTATATCGGATATACAGATACCGACTTCATGCGCGATACAAACTGCTCAAGTCTTGGTACAGCTTCGTTGCAGAACACTATGCCCAGACTTAAAGACGACACTGGGCAGTCAAGCGGTACGACGAAGTATGCTAAGCAGATATAGAGTACAAACTAGTGGAATGCATAGAATAAGCGCTTCCGTCTCAATCGACATCTTCCATGCCCGAAACACAGCCAGTCAGCGGCGGTGGTGGTGGTGCCGGCGAAGCAGCAGAGATCGAGGACGACATCAAAGGTATGGAGAACGTGAAAGGACCGAATGCAGATGCGGGGGTTGGCGTTGGAGCCGAGTCGGGGTGTGATGATTGGCTGGCCTGCTTCGACTCCTCCACTCTCCTTCGCTTCTCCTGACGCAGGTTGAGTCTCTTCCGCTGCATCTTGCAGAAATTGGATAGCTGTTCGAGGGCATCGCAGACATGGGCCTTGCTCGGGCGGTCCATTATGCTGAATCACGTTAGACCCGCGATAGCAACAGATGGGATAAGGGGCACGCACTAGTTGATCATCTCGTCCACAACGTCCTGCGCGCGGAAGAACGGCATCAGGTCCACCATCTTCGTATACAGCCGCAGGAGCATCGTCTGGCCGCCCTTTGTCGAGGACGCAAGTGTCTGCCAGCCTTCAAAACGCTCCTTCAGATGCGGTCGGAGCTCTTCGTCTTCGCTCGGATCCAGGTCGACAAAGTCCATCGCGTCCAGGTTCGTCCCGTCATCCGGGCCGGGACCAAACGGCAGGCCCATAAGCATTGCCGCAAGCGCGACGGGGTGTGGCGTCCCGCCCGGTCCTGTGACGCCCGAAACCCACCGCTCAACACGGTCTTTCCGAACCTGCGAGCCGGTCCGTAGCTTCAGGATCGCGCCCAGCTCCTCGCGCTGAACCCGGTCATCTATACGGGTGAACGTGCCGAGAGTGGCGGCGCGCACGGCGTTCATGGTGTCATTCATCTCCTGCTCAATGATAGCGAGACCCCGCGCGAGATGCTTGGGATGACGGGTCAGCGTAGACACAGCGGCCTGCAAATGCGGGTAGTCGCGGCCGCGGAGTAGGAATCCATGCGAGTCAAGTAGGTTCACTATCGTCGCAGCGTCGTCCAGGTCGGCGTGGATATTGATGGCTGCCACAAGTGTATCGGGCGTAGAGCCCGCAACTTCATCGAGGACAAGCAGCAGGTCGCTCTCTGCTTCATCGGGATCACCGCTCAATGCTATAATGGCGTGGTAGAGCTCTTCCGAGGGCGCGACCTTGAACTTCTCGACAAGATGCGTCTCGACGGCTTCTCGCAGCGGCACGCGCTGCTGGTCAATCTTGTCGGACCAATGGGCGGCATGCAACGCGCAATTGCATTTGTCGTCTGAGTCTTCGTCCTCTTCCAGACACGAATCTGCAAAGAGGTCCCCGTAAATCATGTCGTCTGGGTCTGCCGACCGCGCTGGGCAATTGTGAGAGGTACTGCCGAAAGCGGATGCGAAGGGGGACACACGCATTAAGCCTCCGGTTAGGATGCGCTCGAGCGCAGACCAGCCCATCTTCTCCTCGATATCTGCCAGCATCTGGGGGACGAGCTTCTTGGCCTTCTTGTTCGCGGCGAACATGGACACAAAGAGCTCTCTCCATATCCATAGTATGGCGTGATCGACGCTCAAGAGGCCGATAATGCTGAAGGTCTTGACTGTCTTGCCGTTGAGACGGTTGATCGGAATGGTGACGGGCATGTTGAGGACAGCACACTTGCACCTGGATAACGATATCAGTCCGCGCTCGCTGCGTTAGGGACAGTGGACGTACCCGGATGCTACAGGCGTGTTCAGGATCTCCGCCATCATTTCCGCGACCCAGAGCAGGCAAGTGTGCGCGTGTGCATAGTTCGCCTTGAACTCGTACACGGTCTGCCAGATATCGGATAGCCACCCGACGATGGTCTCCACGGCCTCCTCGAGCAGCTCATCGCGGTTGGAGCGCTCCTTGAGGAACGCGCGCTTGGAGTCTCGCGTGAGCTCCTCCAGCACGTTCGTCATCTCCCGCTGCTTGCCCTTGAGATCGAGCGTGGGCATCGTGGCGTATCGCGCCTTCATGCGCGCTGCGGATGATAGCACTGCTTGTTCATCTGGCATCAGACACTGCAAATGGGCGGAGGAGTGCTGGCAACGCTGACCTTTCTTCGACTGCTCCTTCGGCGTGCGGTCGAGCATGGAGAGGAGATATTTCTCGATGAACTGCTCCCGTGCCTCTGGAGGCACGGACTGCAGGATTTCGCTGACCCTGGACGATATCTCAGCGTCAGGTGCCGTGATGCTGAGGCATCATACTTCGCGCTAGGGGTTGACGGGGCCATGATAGTGTAGGCAGTGGTGGTGGTGGTCAGGACGAAGTGAGGACACGGTCACATGTCGCGTCCGCCACCAACCCCGAGTCCGGGTCCAGCGGTTCATGCAGCATAGTATTTCACGTCAATGATCAGGCTGCGTGCTGGCTTTGAAGCTGCTAAATGCACTACATAGAATGCATCTCGTGCTTCATGGATAGCCGACATGTATGACATTTTTGGCCTTAAGTAACAAGCTTGAGAAGTAGTGTCCATCCTAAACAGACTGACCATATCATGACAGCTCACCGTGGGCTACATATATGACGTGAACTGGCTTGTATGCCCCCACTAGTACTACTACAACTTAGCAGTGGCAAGCATATGCCACACGTCACGTGCGATATGAACTTGTTTATGACCAGACCACATTCGGCGTTGAAGGCATTCCCATCGGGCTTACCAGCCTGTGGGGAAGTTGTTGAACATCCCTCTGCCTTCCATTGATCGAGCGGGGCAGATTGCCCATAGACAAACCGGATGGACATTCCTGACAGGGCGAACAATACATGCAAACCTACTTCTTGTCCTTCCCTTGGGCGTCATTCCCCTCCATGCTCAACTGAATCGCCCGCGCGATCGCTGCCTCCTCGTCCTCCTCGTCATCGTCCATTGGCACATCGCCTGTCGTTCGCGACGCCTCTGGTGCGCTTGACTTTGCCCCACCAGACTCCATATCGACGTCTTGCGACATCGCGAGGGCCTGCGCGAGCATCGCCTCCTCCTCATTGTCCGTCGCGCCGGCCGGTACTGTAGTGGATGACGACGCGGCCTGAGGTGGCTGGGCCGCCGGTGGTGCTCGCGCTGCCTCGGCAGCTTGCCGTGCCTGCTCTTCCTGCATAGACATCCGTAATGCCTGAGAGGTAAAGTGTAAGCGCTCAAGCATGTATTGGAGGGACACGACGGACCATAGCAAGCTCTGGGTCCAGAGTTGGGTCAACGCCGAATTCAAAGTCTCCGCCACCACCGGCGCCTCCGTCGCCGCCACCGCCACCGCCACCGCCACCGCCACCAGTACCGCCCAGCTCTTCTGGGATTCCTGCACTGCGGTCCGCCGACAATATGGGTGATGATATGAGGGCGTCGGACAGTAGATGCGCGCCCGCAGGGATTGTCACCAGGTGGCTGTAGTATGGGTATTGAGCAAATGATTGAGTGACATGAAGGCGCGACGCACGAGTTGTCTCCGCTGCTGACACTGTCCACGAACGAGCCTAGCACCGTCTTGCCTTCTGCATTCGGCTCCTCAATCCCATCGCCGAAGGAGACGACATCGACAGCGACATTGTTCTTCTTTAGCTTCTTTGCCAGCTTGATCATGCCTTTCTCATCCGCTGCGGGACCCTCCAGTGGTGAGCCTACGAAGACGATGATGCGCTGCCGGAGGTTCTTGTTCTCTCGATGCTTGAGCGCAAGCTGGGCGATAGCGATGGCAGTGGGGATGTCTATGGCGCCGCCTATGTTTCCTCGTGTCTTGTGTATCGCCTGCAGGATCTGGCCGAGATCTTTGGAGTGTGTTACGAGGACCTCTGGTCTGCCGTAGAGCGTAAGCCGTGCGCGCGCGGTGCCATGCATATGCGGACATACCCCTTACCCGCCATGCTCATGACTCCGACCGTGTTCTCGGGATTTGAGTCAATCTTGGTCTGGAATACGATGTTGACCGCGTCTGCCTGCGCGTCGAAGCGGGTGGGAGCGTAGTCGCCGTTGCGCATGAACTCTGAGTTGTCGATGACCATCATGGTCGCTTCGAGAGGCATCTTGGCAGGCTGGCGCTCGGCGGCGGACGTGTTTGGGGAATGAGGTATACAGCGAGCAGGCGGACTTCGCGACTAGACGCGCGTCGGACACAGTGACGCGTCGCATGTCGCGTGTTTACCGGCGGCTTGACTTGTTTGTGGCGTTGACGCCCATTTGTGCCAATCACCGCCTCTGTTCTCGCAGTCGCTCACGTTCGTTGCAGAGTGCTGAGAGTATATTATAGAGCACACCTCTGGCCTGAGGCTTGAAGCTAAGATGAGGCATCAACCAATAGGTCTAGGTTTTCTGTCCAGTAAATGAAGTTTCTCCTAAAGTGCTACCCTGAAGCGCGTCGCTCAGTAAGCAATCGGAAATCGTGTACGTCGGTTATACCAGCAGAAACGCGGCAGCTCTGCTGACAGAGCTGTGGCTGCAAGCGGCGGCTGGAGCTTGAAGTTCAACAGGCGATTACCATATTCGGATGGGGGCGCCCTGGGGTCGTCTCGAAAAGGAAGCGAATGGAATGTCGTGGATGGACGTAGAAGGATCGGGGCTGGCGCCTCAAAAACGCGCGCCGGCGCCGTCGCTGTGAAGCGCTGACCCTTTGTTTCCTCCGTTCACCCATTGTATTCTCCTTACCAAGCCCTGAACGATGGTCAAGGAAACGTTAGCAGCTCCCCCCTACACTCCCAGACTGTATCTCACCATCTCTTTGCTTACAGCAAATTCTACGATCTCCTAGAGGTATCGCCAGATGCATCCGAGGCTGACCTCAAGAAAGCCTATCGCAAGAAGTAGAATGAGCACTTCACGATCATGGATCGACCTCTGATCGCGTTGCAGGGCTCTACGGCTGCACCCCGACAAGGGTGGCGACCCCGAGCTCTTCAAGGAGGTTACTCATGCGTACGTGATCCACAAATCTGCTCGCGTCATCATACTCAACCGTGCCACTAGATACCAAGTTCTATCAGACCACGACAAGCGGTCTATGTACGATGCGCGGGGAGAGGCAGGCCTGAACGATGGGGGCGGCATGGGAGGCATGGACGCCCAGGTGCGTGGCGCGTTCCACACGTGGGCGCTTATGCTAACGATCGACTTCACAGGATCTGTTCAGCCAGCTCTTTGGCGGCGGTGGTGGTGGCTTCGGTGGTGGCTTCTTCGGCGGCGGTGGCGGCTCCCGCTCCCAGGGTCCTCGCAAGACGAAAGACCTTGTACACCGCGTGCACGTCAGCCTCGAAGAACTCTACCGCGGCAAGACGACGAAACTCGCACTCACCCGCAGCGTCATCTGCACAAAGTGCAAGGGCAAGGGCGGCAAGGAGGGCGCCGTTCAGCAATGTACCTCCTGCCGTGGGCGCGGTATCAAGGTCACCATGCGCCAGATGGGCCCTATGATCCAGCAAATCCAGTCCGCCTGCGACGACTGTGGTGGCGCAGGTGAGAACATCAACCCGAAGGATCGTTGCGGGCAATGCAAGGGCAAGAAGGTCGTGCCGGACAAGAAGATGCTGGAGGTCCACATCGACAAGGGCATGAAGGGCGGCGACACGATCACCTTCCGAGGCGAGAGCGACCAGTCTCCAACAGCAGAACCGGGCGATGTTATCATCGTCGTCGAGGAGAAGCCGCACGAGCGTTTCAGGCGCCAGGACGACGATCTCATCTACGAGCAGGAGCTTGACCTCTTGTCAGCACTGGGTGGCGGCCAGTTCGCGATCCGACACTTGGACGATCGTGCATTGATGGTCAACTTGGAGCCGGGCGAGATCATCAAGAACGGTACGTCGCCCACCATTTTCCACTTTGCGGCGCAGGCACTGACCGATCCTCAGACGACTTGAAGGTCATCCGCGGGCAGGGCATGCCCCAGCGCCGCGTACACGAGCCCGGAGACCTCTTCGTCAAGTTCACCGTCCGCTTCCCCGAGAACATTGATGTCGAGAAGATCCAGTTCCTCGAGAAGGCGCTGCCGCCACGCGACCCGATACCCAAGTTCGAGAAGAACATTCATCTGGAGGAGGTCGAGCTCAGCCAGCCTGACGCTCGGCGATCGCACATGCGGGATTCGGATGCGATGGACGAGGACGAGGGTGAGCCGCGTGTACAGTGCGCCAACCAGTAGGCGTTGTTTGCTTTCGATGTTCGTTGCTCTGGGACTTGTCCTGTTTCCGTGTAGTGTATAGAGGAGTTGTTAGTACACCATCGTCACTGCAAACATCCTAATATTATTTGTACAACAATCAATCCCACCGTGTCTGCAGCGAGTCAGCTATGCATGGAGCGCGAGGTGAACGGTGTGGCAGCTACCTCTGGATTTGCCTTGAATTGCTCGTACAATTCGCGACTGAAGAAGCTGACTTCGGTCTCGTTCTCTGTGGATGTGGATGAATGTCTGCAAAGAGCGCAAGTGGGGTGCGTACCAAAGCCGAGATCGGCAAGAATTTTGCTGTCGTCGGACAGAATCCAGTCATCGTGGTCGAGGTTGATGATAAGATTCGACGTCTTTTGATAGCATCAGACAAAGTGTCACTGCAGATGTTGTTATATACTTTGGAACCATGCGCCTTGGTATAGAGCTTGAGCGTGTCTTTGTGGCGAATCAGTGGCATGAACGACTGGGATATTCAGAAACCGCTGACCGAGTTTAGTGTTACGATACGGCTTCCATCCCGGCTGCTGTAACACAGCTAAATACTGTTTGCACAGCACAAAGGGTCATCGATGGTAGGAGGCGCTACCTTCCCTGGCCATCTCCTTCAGACGGCCGACGGTCATGGTCTCGAGATTGACATCGTGCAAAACAAGGCTCTTCTCTGTGCGATACTCGAACGATTTGATTATACGGATGGTAAGCGTAGCGGACGTCTTGGGGGCGATGGTGTTGGTGAGTGGGTCGTTGTCCGCCATCAGGGGGTCCGTGTTGTTCAAGTCACGATATGGTTGAAGAGGAAGTGTGGGCGTGGGAACTGTCGGCTGAATGCGCCGGATAACCGGACCGGCTAGCCGCTTTGGGTTCGAACTTCGTCGCCGTCGCCGATGAGCATACCGACCATAATCCGCACACCTGATAGTGATACGGCAGCTCACCCATCTCTTGATCTCTAGAGACATGCCCAGCCAGGCCTCAAGAGCGGAACATCAGCTCAGTCTCGTCTGGGCGAACGGTCACTTGATCGCTCAGCTCGAATCCACAAGGCACAAGCACCAACTTCAACCATGAATCTGACTACAGCACGTTTAGACACCGGTTTCGAACATGAATTCTTATCTTTCCGGTTCACCGAGGTTTTCCCGGGGCATATATACGACTGGCAGACCTTGAAGTTGAAGACGCTCTATCGACTCACCACGATGCCCATGTCGCGCTCATTTCTCGATGCCTCTATCCCTGATCTCGTCAAGAAACTACACGTCGATGAAAAGGTCTCCTTGCTCGCTGGTCCCAACTGGTGGAACACGTCTGCGGTCGAGCGTCTCGAAATCCCAGCTATTCGCATGAGCGACGGTCCCAACGTGACTAGTCCCATGATAACCTACTTGCTGAATCGCCTGGCTCAATACCTGCACAGGGCGTCCGTGGATCTTCACATTTTCTAAGCATTCCAGCACAATGCATGCCTGTGAGTGGTGTCCAGGTTGCTCAAATCCATGCTAGATTCCAGGCAGTGCGCCACCGGTCTTGCAGCGACATTCGACCCGGATCTTGTTCGCGAAGTCGGAGAATTTCTGGCGGAAGAAGCAAAGATCAAGTCATCGGTCGTCCTGCTTGCGCCGACGTGCAACATACAGCGCAATCCGCTCGGTGGGCGCTCCTTCGAGTCTTTTTCGGAGGACCCGCATCTGTCGGGTCAGCTAGTACAGCATTCTGTCCAGGCATTCTTTCCTGACATTCGGTCTCGCAGGTACCCTTTCTGCTGCATACGTGAACGGTTTGCAGTCCAAAGGCGTGTCTGCTAGTGAGTTGCTCTTTGCTAGGTCCTATGCGATGCTCTGAATCCCAGCCATCAAACATTTGTTGCCAATGATCAGGAGATTGAGCGTACGGCGGCTGAGTCCGTCATGAGTGACAGAGCATTGAGGGAAATCTACCTGTATCCGTGAGTGATGCGCGTCCTTTGTTATACGCTTGTCGACCTGACCTGCACAGCTTCATGATGGCCCAAATACACGCTAAGCCGTGGGCTTACATGACGTCGTACGATTCACCCGCTTCTCTGAGATCTGTCAAGTACTGATTCAGTCACAGCTACGGTCGTATCAAGGGCGTGCACTGCTCAGAAAGCCGTGAGCTTCTCCAGGGCATTCTCCGCGACGAATGGGGCTTCGACGGCATAATCATGAGCGACTGGTGAAGCATACCGTCTCGCGATAAGTATCCATACTGACTTGCACCAGGTATGGTACCTATGGCACCGACCAGCCGCTCAATGCAGGTCTGGAGCTCGAGATGCCAGGCCCTCCGCGCTGGCGCACACTTACGCTCATGCTGCATACTATGTCTTGCCAGAAGTTGCTTTTCACGACGTTGGATGAGCGCGTGACAAATATGCTGGCCTTTATACAGCGTCAGGCGCGCCGTAATCCGGAGATCGTATACGGCGACGGCAAAGAAGGGACCCGCAACACGCCCGAGATGCATGCATTCGGTAGGCGCGTGGCGAGTGAGAGCGTCGTATTATTGAAGAATGCGGGCGGGGTCCTTCCACTGGCGGGCAAGGTGAAGAAGGTCGCGCTCATCGGGCCGAGCGTGCACTCGAGGGTGATCTCTGGCGGCGGGTCTGCTGCGCTCTCGCCTAGCTATGTGGTCACGCCGTTTGAGGGTATCAAAGCCGCCCTTGGCGACGATGTAAACCTCAGTTTCCACACTGGCTGCTACGGTAAGTGGGAAGGCTGTGCATAGCACCTTCGCTTATATCTAGGCCACCAGCGCACAAATATCTTCCTACACTGGAGGATAAGCTAACGACGGTCGATGGAAAGCCTGGATGGTCCGCTACCTTCTACAAACACGACGAGAACGGCAATCCCACGGAGGCTGTTGTCACATATGTTCTCAAAGACACGCGTCTCAAACTCAACGACTTCAGCCCCCCTGGGATGACTCCAACTTGGACGATCAAGGTCGAGGGCAACCTCACTGTGCCAAGGTCTGGGCCATTTGAGCTCGGTCTCACTGTCGCTGGTACGTCTCTTCTGTCCTACCATTTCTTAATTTGACCGGATGTCCAGGACGCGCGAAGCTCTGGGTAGACGGCAAGTTGACAATTGACAACTGGACGCACCAAACGCCAGGCGACTTCTTTTATGGCCAGGGCACGATCGAAGAGAAAGCTGTCCTTGACCTAGAGGGCGGCAAACCCGTGCGGATCAACGTCGAATACACGACCATCCCGCCGCCTGATACGGACTCGAACGACGAGCGGCGCAACGCGCAGCCAGCTCTTATGCGTGGAGTCGTAGGTGACCGTCATACGCGCATGTAAGCACACCTTAACAGGAGTTGCAGAGGCTGGGCGGCTGCGAGAAAATAGACCCCGACAAAGCGGTCGAGGATGCCGTTGCTCTCGCAAAAGAGTCGGACGTGGTGATTTTCGTGGGCGGACTGACGCCGGAGTGGGAGAGCGAGGGGTTCGACCGGCCGACTCTATCTCTGCCAGGCCGACAAGACGAGGTGATCGCGAGGCTCGCGGAGGCGAACCCCCAGACTGTCGTGTGTTTACAAGTGGTGCGTTCCCTTGCACTGCAAGTCGTTATACGATCCTCATACCGTCATCATGCAGGGCTCCGCCGTCGCCATGCCTTGGGTCGACTCCGTGGCCGGGATCCTGCAAACGTGGTACCTGGGCAACGAAGTCGGTAACGCCATCGGCGACGTGATTGCTGGAAAGGTGAACCCGGCGGGCAAGCTGCCCATCACGCTGCCAGTGAAGAAGCAGGATATACCCGCGTACCCGCACTTGGGCAGCGAGCGCGGGAAGATTTATTACCGCGAGGATGTCTTTGTCGGGTACAAGCATTATCAGGCGCACGGCGTGAAGCCTATGTTCCCCTTCGGGTGCGTCTTCCATTTGCGGCGGGCTTCGGTTCCTGATGATTTTTCTTAGCTTTGGACTCTCCTATACGACCTTCTCGCTATCGAATCTGGACGTTATGATGAGCGATGGCCCGGTCGCTCAGCTATCAGCCAAGGTCAAGAATGAGGGGTGGACGACGGGCTCGCAAGTCGTGCAGGTCTACATCTCGTATCCGGAACTGGGGATTGCCATGCCGGAGATGCAGTTGCGAGGCTTTGCGAAGGCCAAGGAAATCAAGCCGGGCGAGGTCAAGAGCGTCGAGATCAAGATGGACAAATACGCGATGGCGTTTTGGGACGAGCGCGAGGACGCGTGGATGGTCATGCCGGGCAAGTATGGTGTGCACGTTGGTTTTAGCTCCGACGAGTTACTGTTGGAAACGGAGGTGGAGGTGACGGAGAAGTTGAAGTGGAGAGGTTTATATGAGCGAACTGCATATATGATGAAACGAAATGTATTTTCACGTCCGTCTTGGATGGCTAATCGATCAGAAGGTGCAGATAGTCTGCAGAGCGCATTTCGCTAGTCCTCCCCGTCCACATTGCCTCGAGAACAGCCAGCGACAGCAGCAGTTGTAGCTTCCGCAGCTTGTGCTGTGACTTGAGGGGAGTCAGCGATGACTATGCTGATGATGGGCAGCTCTGCAGCATCGACATCGATGGCGGACCGGTGGCGCAATCTCTGAAAGGCAATGATTAATATGTGAGCGCTCTGCTGATCGACGGAACGACACGCTGCTATCACTAACCTTCAGATCCTGCAGCATGACATAGTAGTCGTAGAACAGCCGTAGCGTAGTGAACAACCACCAGAAGGAGACGATTCTGTGCCAGATGGGATTCCTGGACATGCCCCAAATAGCATGCGCCGCTCGAAGCTTCCGCTCATCGAGCTTCCTGAGCCTGCGTAATCGAAACGAAAATGTATGTAAGCATGCGGACTTGAAGGCAGCAATACGGTTGGTACTGACCTATCGCGGTCCATATTTGGGCCATCTGGACGGGCAACCAAAACCCCGTCTTCGAGGATGTCTGGCAAAGACGCGTGAGCCTCGGCCTGTATTTTGTCGCAGTATTCCAGTAGGGTGAGGGGTGCAAGAAAGTAAATGGTCATGGACGCGACCACAGGAGTAGTCATGGCTATGAGAATGCGACGAGTGGCCCGAGACAAGTCTTGCAGAATGCAAGCCTCTAGGACACCAATGATCAGATGCGTTAACAGAGCCATGGGGAATATGCGAGGCGGGAGAGGAAATACGTACATTCATTCCTCTGGCCTCACATCTTATGCGACATCAGGCTCCGTGGGGGATGCAAGGGAGATGTATGTGCGGTCCTTCTCGTCTTATGTAGGCGCCCGTCCAGCGAACAGCAACCTAGTCATAAGTAACATGGAGACACTGCTGCATCACATCGATGACTTTCCTGATAACATCTGCTGTACTTCCAACAGATTTGTTGCGGTATTCGGAGTCCGCGGGCGGCGCGATTAACGCGCGTTGGTATGTCCTCTTGTTCAGCCACCTACTTACACCTGCAGGCTGCAGCAGGCGGATTTCATCTTGACAGTTCATTGATACAGCATTGTCGTTAACTTCCCTACTGCCGCCTATTCTTCAGTAAAGTATAAGCCTGTGCTCAACAGCAAAAGTCTGTGCTTCACAGCAAAAAGACGGTGCTCACAGCAACTTATGTGGTGCAGGACATTTGCAGGACATACCGTTTGTCATTACATGGTGCGCGCTTGTGCTCGCGGCTATATTAATAACATGCACAGTATAGCAGACGGAGGTACTTATCACCGCGCTAAGCCAACTGAAGCACAGGGTCACAAATGGCGTATTTACGAAGGTGAACGTCGTTCGTGGCTGAGCGCTGAGAGCTGACATGGACAGTCTGAGTGGATCCAGACACGCCAATTCAACCCCGGCAATTGCCGAATGCTTTCAACATGCCCTCAACTTAAATAAAGTTCGACTTCTATGGTCCTCTTACCTCCTCTTACCCGCTGCTGGATAGGATCGCTTACTGAACATGCCACAATGTGACGGGTTAGAGAGGGTGCGGCGGCGTCGCCATTCGCCGTATATGCAAACTCTTCTGACTCTGAGACCGCTGGGGCTTTGCACTAAAACGCATTGGGGTGAGTGCCAGACATAACGATTCCACAATAGCTCTGCAGCACAGATGAGGGCAGGAGCGCGAAGGAAGCAGGAAAAGAAAGATATATGCGAGTTTTGAGATTTGATTGTTTCTTACTTCGCTGCAGCGTCGACTACAGCTCTTACAGCAACCCGTCCTGAATCTTTTGCGCCATCACTAACCCAGACGCGAAGTGATATAGTTTAGCGTCAACCACGAAGCCCTGCTCTCAAATGTTAGCGCCGGCCCCATTTGCCACAAAACAATTCCTGCGCACCTTTTTGTCGTACTCTGATGCACATAGACCGTCTGCATCAGCATGCATGTCCATCGATAGTACGACACACGCACCGTTCAGCTCGTCCATCAGCTTCGAGAGCTCGACGACCCGTTTGACGATGAACTCGCCGGGGTCGAGCTTGGGTTCGGGGACCGTGTCGTCCTCAACATTGACGGAGACTACGCAGAGCTTCATGTTTGCGTTGGTCATGCCGGGGTCGGCGACGATGACGGGGGAGGAAAGCGTGACGTGGTCCCCTTTGTAGCCCGTCTCTTCATGGAGTTCGCGTAGGGCTGCTTGTTCCGCTGTCTCGTTCTCGTCAATAAGACCTGAGTACTTGTGAGGATCCGGGACGCGCAGAGTCCTCATATCAAGGTTCACCTGCCGGAAGTTCTGCGGAGGTTCAAATTCAGCGATGAAGTCTTTCACAGTGGCGAGATCGCGCGTACCGATGATGAACTTGTCAATAGGCGGTCTGTACTGCTCAATGACAACCGTGGACAAGGGGAAAGCGTTCTTCTTCGAGCGCAAAAGGGTGAGTATTGCCACGGCTGAACTCATTCATCAGCGCTAGGGTGGCATGAACACAGACAGGAAGTACCATCAATTCCGGAGCCTTTGCGCGTTCGGCGTTCGGCGCACTCCCAAGCGCGCTTAAGACCGCGTCAATTGTCCGAGCAGCAGAAAGATGATTGAAGCACACCTTTGTACCCTCTGCATCCATCCAGTTCAGCTTCTTGAGCGTGATCCATCTTGGTGAGGATGAGCGTCTGCGTGCAGATCGCGCGCACGGATGTTCACCTACTTGGCCTCCGAGACGTCCATCTCCTCGGACGAGAGGATTTTGGGTCCCTTGTCGCTCATCCTGATCGTTCTTTTTGACTGCTGAAACGGCGAGTGAAGGTGTCGGGCGGGGGAAGGACGGAGGCGAGAGCAACGCCACATCTGGCCGATGACGCAGCCCGCGGGAAATACGAACTCACCCCGCGTAAGGGTTAGAAGTCGGTTAGGGTTTGGTTAGGGTTCGGTTAGTTAGGGTTTGGTTAGTTAGGTTGGTTTGGGTGGCAGGGATGTCATAATTGTGTCCCTCAGCAAAGGTTATCGGTTATGTCACGTGACCCTTCGGCGGGGTGTGTTGCGCCTCAGCGCGCGGAGGACAAGTCGCGCTGCCGGCGGCAACTGCCGGTCCTCCTTGGACCTCGACCCCGACAAGCGATCACCGCTTCCGTCTTACTTCTTGCTCTCATCATCAACACCACAGACAGCGACAATGGCCCGCCGACGACGCAGCACGAAGAGCCAGAACGGCGAAGGCTCCGCGCACGAGTCGGACTCGGACGCGCAGGACGAAGGCGACAAGAAAGCGTCCGACGTCGAGAAGTGCCCCGCGTGCAGCCCCGAGAACGAGAGCGCGGACAAGAGCCACTGGATCAAGTGCGAGGCGTGCAAGCAGTGGTACCACTGGGTCTGCGCTGGCAGTGCCGTCGACGTTGAGACCATCGACCACTGGTGCGGTGTCACTTCCCTCTTCGCGTGTATACGGCTGACCTTATGCGCAGGTTCTGCAATGGGTGCATGGCAGCGGATCTACGCAGACAGATTACATTCAAGGGTCCTGCACGCAAGTCCGCGCGCAAACGAAACCAACCAGACTACGCAGGCCTCGACGGGAGCACCGGCGACGCGAGTAGATGGTTGCGCAAGTTCCAGGACAAGCCCGTGACCAAGGATCGCTTCAAGCGCATGAAGGGGAAGGACGTGAATCTCGAATGGGTTGAGACGGACGAGAGCGCTATGACAGAACCAATTGCCATCCTTCAGCCCGATGGTCTGGGGCTCGAGATGCCTGCGGACGATTTCACCGTAGACGACATCGCGCAGCTGGTCGGAGAGGACACCCCCGTGGAGGTGATGGGTGTGTGCAATATTGAATCTAATTCAATATATACTGATCTGCTCGCAGACGTCGCTACCCAATCCGGCTGCCCAGGCTGGACAATGGGAAGGTGGGCAGAGTACTTCAACACGCCCACGTCTGCGCGCGACAAGATTCGTAATGTCATCTCGCTGGAAATCTCGCAGACCAAGCTGGGCGAACGTATAATGCCTCCGCGCCTGGTACGTGAGCTGGATTGGGTGGAGAATTTCTGGCCCAGCACGCGCAAGGGGAAGGGTCACCAATACCCTAAAGTGCAACTGTACTGTCTTATGGGAGTAGCGAATGCATGGACAGTGAGTATACACGTTGCACGCGTCCTTCAAGCGGTAACCTGGCTTTGCAGGATTGGCATGTTGACTTTGCCGGGTCGTCGGTATACTACCATGTCGTGAGTGGCTCGAAGGTATGTTGTGGTGCGTGAGGTTCTGCCAACCTCTGACGTCCGACGCCAGGTATTCTATTTCATTCGCCCCACACCCGAGAACCTTGCTGCATATGAGAAATGGTCGGGCAGCGCATTGCAGACTACGACGTGGCTTGGAGACTTGGTGGATGAGGTCGTCAAGATCACGCTGACCAGGGGCAATACCATGATTATCCCAAGCGGGTGGATACATGCTGTGGTACGCACTTTCACCTCCTCCGAGCCCGTCGTCGCTCAAGGGTGAGCAGCACACGCCGATGGATACTATCGTATTCGGCGGCAATTTCTTGCACTCGTATAGTGTGCCGATGCGTGCGTATGTTTCTGCTGCCTCGGCAGCCCAGTCTTATGTTTGCTGCAGAGCTTCGCATACGAGATATCGAGGTTGCAACTCGGGTACCGAAGAAGTTCACCTTCCCGTACTTCGTCAGGTGGGTAATTTGCGACGTGATGAATTCACTGCTTGAACTGCTTCTAAGGTTATGCTGGTATGTTGCGGAAAAGTACCTCCGGGACCTGAAGACGCCGTCTGCGCCGCAGCCCTCGGCACGCGCAGTAACATCCATCCTTCATCTTGCCCACTTTCTCGTATCTCAAGCGAGGATATTGGAACGAGGGACGGAGTCCGCTAGGAAGGAGGCCAAGGAGGACATCCCCAGCGACCGAGTGAAGGACGCTCCTGCACTTGCGCGCGAATTGCGCTGGCGGTTGCGATTGGCGGCCGGTGAAGAGAGCGACGACGAGCGGTCGTCGACGCCACATCTCAACGGACACTCACACCTCAAGCGCAAGCGTATCAAGTCAGAAACACCCGATGAGCGCCCTCTGTTCAAAAATTTCAAACCCAAGGCGTGGGGCAAGACCACAGAGGAGCAGAATTTGGTGGAGACCAAGCAAGTCAAGGTAGCACGACCAGATGACGACGGGGCTTGGATGGAGCGGTGGGTTACTTGGGCGGACCCGATGGAGGAAGACGGGGCGGAGGAGGCGCAGGTGCAGAGTAAGCGAGACGTGGTGAGCAGGGTGCGCAGAACGGCGAGCGGGCTGGAGCGGCAGCGTATTGAGCGAATATACGAAGCATGGACATGGCCACGCACGTAGATATCTTTTGGTAGTGTGTATGTGTATTTTCACATGTAGGCGCGTCCCCGCGCGACGCGTGCGGCATCAATTCAGGGGTTCTGGGAAACACAATCCAGAACAGTGACCAGTCAGTAAAGCCGCAAGCGCATCAACCGCGTCTTCATCTCTACCTTCACCTTTTTCTTTTGAATCGACTCCAGGCAGCGCGACGTCGCCAGTAATTGCTGGTGAGTGCGCTGCTCGCTGGGGTGCCGCTTAAGAACGAATATGTTTTCTCAGAAGGAAATGTCGGGCTTGAATCCCAGCGGGACTGATATTCGTCCGAAATCGCCAGCAGTCGCAGTCCCGCAGATGCAGGCGCCCTACCCCGACGGCCCTCCCTCGTACGACGACCCCGCAACAACGGGCCAGGCACCCTCCATCGACCACGCCCTCAACGGATTCGCCGCCATGCGCATCAGCGATCCGGCCCCCCGCGGTCTCGCGCCCAACGATCCCGTCCCCCGAGCGACGTCCGCCATGTCCATGCGCTCCAACACCTTCCACCAGCCGCCGCCCGCCCACCGCATGTATCCGTCCCCGCGATCGCATACCCTCCCGCCTGGCGCGCCGCACCAACCGCCGCCGCCATCCTGGGGGCAGGCCCCGCCGATGCCGGGCGCGAGCGACGGTGCGTCCGTCCACTCGCGCGACAGTCGCGGCGACCCCGTCGGCGGTGGCGCATATGAGGGCTACGACGATATTATGAGCGCCTACACCGACGACGGGCAGAGCGTACACTCTTCCGACCGGGCGTACCCGCAACAGGGCCCTGGGCGCGGGTATGCGCCGCAGCAGGCGTGGGGCCCGCCGCCGCCGCAGGGCGGGTACGATCCGTACTACGCAGCAGCCTCTGTGCTCGGCATGGGTCCCCCAGGTGGTGGGCCGCCTCCGCCAGCGCAGATGTACGCTGCGCCCCCGCCTAACGGTGCCAACTATCCCCCATCAAACTTCCCTCCCAGTGGTTACGCGCCCTCCGTCGCCTCCAGCCATTCCTCATATAATGTTGGCTCGCCGGGGTCACAACAGTCTCCCGACCCGAACTCTTCCTACGCTGGTTCCTCCAACCAATCCATCATATACCCCCAGGATACCCAGGAATTCGAGGGCCGCCCTCCGCTCAATCGCGGCGAATCCGTAATGCCAGCATCGCGCATGACCAAAGCCGTGGACCTGACTGCCCCACCCTACACGAAGGAGTACATCGACCAGTACCGCCAGCGCATAAAAGCGGACCCCGACCCCGAAGCCCATTTTGCGTACGCCAAGTACCTGATCGACGCCGCTCGCAAATACGCCAGTCGGCGAAAGACCAGCGCTCTGCGAAAAAGTATTCCGAGGTGCTGATCACGGAAGCGCTCAAGGTCATCCGCCGGCTCGCGACGCAGGGCGATGCATACGCCGAGGCACAGTTTTTCATGGCCAACTGCCACGGAACTGGTGCCCTTGGCTTGCAGGTGGATCACGAACGCGCATACCACCTCTACCTACAGGCGGCGAAGCAGAATCACCCTGCTGCCTGCTACCGCGTAGCTGTTTGCAACGAGATCGGCGCTGGTACGCGCCGGGAACCACCCCGTGCATCTGCTTTCTACAGGAAGGCAGCCTCGCTTGGTGACACCGCGGCGATGTACAAGCTGGGGATGATTTTGTTGCACGGCATGCTCGGCGAGCAGCGAAATCCCCGCGAGGCAATCGCGTGGCTCAAGCGCGCTGCAGAGCAGGCAGACGAGGAGAACCCGCATGCACTGCACGAGCTCGGTCTGCTGTACGAACAGCCAAATTCGCAATTGGTGCCGTTCGACCCCGGATATGCCAAGGCATTGTTCACGCAGGCGGCACACCTTGGCTACACGCAGTCGCAGTACAAGCTCGGTCAGTGCTACGAGTATGGGCATATAACATGTCCGGTCGACCCTAAGCGCTCGATCGCGTGGTACACGAAGGCAGCAGAGAAGGGCGATTCGGAGGCGGAGCTTGCGTTGAGCGGGTGGTATCTGACCGGAAGCGAGGGTGTGCTCAAGCAGAGCGACTCAGAGGCCTACTTGTGGGCGAGGAGAGCAGCGAACAAGGGTCTGAGCAAGGCTGAGTACGCGGTCGGATATTACACAGAGGTGCGTTTCCCTGTTTGAGCTCATGACACGGCTGTTAATGGATTTCGTAGGTCGGTATCGGCGTGAAGCAGGACGTGGAACATGCGAAACGGTGGTACATGCGCGCAGCTGGTAGGTGATACCGCTCGGTCGAGTGTCCATGAAGCTGACTTGTCCCTCTAGCACAAGGCAACAAGCGCGCGATGGCCCGGCTGACAGAGATGAAGCGGATGGGGAACAACGGTCGCAGATGGCACGCCCGACACGGCAGCAGGCCAAGGACGAGTGTGTTATTTGCTAGCGCTTTTTGTTTGTCCGTTTTCGACTGCCGTGTTGACGCACGTGGTTATCGAAATCGATCTACTTTAGGCTTGTCGTCATTGTACAGAATTACTATAGCACTTCTTTACTTACTCGACCTTCGCTGCCACCATGTCCAAGGACTCGGCCGATGTCAGCGCACCCGTTGCCCGCAGCGACCAAGGCTGACCCAGTCCCAGACCTCATTACTGGATCTGCTAGATCTCTCCCAGCTCAACTGTCTGAACGAGAGCGACGGTGCGTGACGCGCGCGGAGACGGCGGCAAGCTATAAAGTGCTCACAATGCTGAAGAGCATACGCTCAAGTCCATTCTCGGCGGCAAGACGCGCTCGAGGGACAGCTCGCAGTACCTGCTGAGCGACGCCGACGAGCAGCTGGTGCTCAATATCACCGTAAGCCAGTCGCGTCGCGTGCGAAACGCGCCCTGCCAGCCGCTCACGATCCCCCCAGTTCAACCAAGCCGTGCGCATCCGGTCGCTTGTCATCCATACCGCAAATGCGGAGGAGGGGCCCAAGGCCATCAAGCTACTCGTCAACCGGCCTAACATCGGGTTCGAGGACGTCGAGGACGCGTCCGAAGGAGAAGTCGCGCAGACGCTGGAACTCTCGGAAGCGGACGTGCGCGAGGGGAAGCCGATCCCCCTCCGCTTCGTGCGATTCCAGGCCGTCAACAGCTTGCATGTGAGTTCGGTGCGCGTCGCGATCGCGCGCGTTTGTTCACAATCACGCAGATATTCGTGGCGTCAAACCAGAGCGGGGCGGACGAGACGAGGATCGACGCGGTGGATGTCTTTGGCATACCCGTGGAGTGAGTGGTCATTTGAGGAACGATGTCTGTGGCTGACCATGCATACAGAGCAACAAAGGACCTCTCCGGGCTGAAGAAGCAGGAAGAGTAGACCGCGTCGAGCGTCCAACCATGTACAACACGCATACACCTACCTACATACATCCAAGACACAGACCCTCAGTGATACGCCTTCTTCCCCCGCTCGATATGCGCCCTCAGCTTCTGCTGCTTCTGCCGCAAGCTCGCCTTCTTCTTCCCTCTTACCGCGCCACTGCTCATAATCATCATGATCGGCTTATTGCGCGCCTTCTCCCTGTTCGTCGAGCTGCTCGGCGCCTCCTTGTTCTTCTTCCCCTTCAGCGACCCGTACTTCTCGCGGCCCTCGCGCCCGCGCTGGATCGACTCCATCCGTTCCGCGTAGTCCGCCTTGGCCTTCTTGCGCGGGCCGAGGATGTCGTTCTCCGAGACGAACGTGTCCTCGGCGGTCTCTGTCTCGTGCGCCGTCTTCTTCGCGGCCTCGAGGGCGGCGAGCTTGCGCTTGGCCTGCGTGCCACCGCCGGCCTCGACGGCTTTTGTGGCCGCTTGCACGCGCAGGTCCGCCAGCATGGCGAAGTCGGCAGGGGTGAGGATCTGCGGAGGGCGGCGATTAGCACGTCGCGCACGCGAAGGGAATGGGTGCGTACTTTTGTGGTGGCCAAGGTGGACATGCGGGTTTCGACCGACTCTGACACCGTGACGCTCTTGCCATCCGCCTCCTCGTCCTCGCTGTCGGAGACGACGATGTCGTTGTCGTCGTCGCTGTCGACCTTGATCCAATCAGAGGAGTCTGAATCTGAATCTGACGTGTCCGAGTCCGCCTCCCAGTTCTCCCATGCCTTGGCATCCGCAGCCTCCATGTCCTCATCCCCGCCCTCTTCTTCCCGAAGTTTTTCTAAGTGGTCTTCGAGGAGCTGTTGTCGTAAATGAGACAGAATGTGCTTGAACACGGGAAATTGATACGCACAGATAAGCCCTCGATGTCGACAGCAGCATCAGCAGTGTGGCCGAAAGGCAGCGGTTGTGAGCCTTCGCAAGACCCATAGCAGCAGTTTTACCCTGCGTCGTTGTCAGCAAAACACCACCAATGATCGAAAAGACCGATCGACTCACCCGTCCGCCTCTGCAGCATCCCAGGATTCACCTCGCGGTACAGCTGAAGCACCCCACGCGCTGCCGAAGTCACCGCCTTATCCCTACTTTTCCTGTAGTCCACCAGGTCACCCAGCAGATCCTCCTCCATCGCCCACGGCTGTCTCCGGCACACTTCGCGTATGGAGTTCAGCCCCGCGGCGATGACCTCGCTCGCCACGCCCGGGTGCACGAACTCGTCCGCAATTTTGCGAATGACCGGCAGCAGCGCGTCGGGCGGCGTGAGGCTGTGCACGCTCTGTGCGAGCGTGACGAGGATGGCGGGGACGCGGAGCTGGCGGTGGGCGAGGTACTTGACGATGTAGGTGTAGAAGCCGAGGACGCAGAGCTTGTGGTAGCCGGCGACGCGGGAGAGGAGCTGCATGAGGAGGAGCTTGTGGTCGAGGGAGAAGCGCTTGTCGTAGCGGTTGAGGTTGTCGTACAGTTTTTCGGCGAAGGACTGGGGGTCGTTGAGCAGCTGCAGCGCGGGGAAGTTGGTCGTGGTGGCGGACGCCCGGGCCTTGCGTTTCTGGGAGTGGGGTGAGCGGGAGAAGCGATAAGAAAGGAGTAAGCATACTTTCTTGGCAGTTTTGCGCTGCTTGTCGAGCTTCTTTTCGCCGGCGCGGGTCTTCTTCTTGACCTCGCGCTGGTGCTGGAGCGACCTGATGTCCGGGCCATAGTCCTCGTCATCGCTGTCGTCGTTCTCGTCGTCGCTGCCGAGGAAAAGTGTATAGACGCGCTCTGCACCTTCATCACCGGGTGGAAGCATCCCAGCGCGACGATGGACACCGTCTTGGTGTCGTTCCTGTAGCACATAAGATGAGCCGCAGATAACATCACGCCCACACGCACCAGATCCCCTTCTTCCAAAGCTCCTTGGTGAGAACGACCGCCCACATCGCCTCGTCGCCGTTGTGCGCAGAGCGATCGGCCGTGGGCCCGCGGCGGCGCGCAGCTTGCCGCGATCGCCCAGGACCTCGCCGTCCATGCCGCGCTCGACCATGCCAAAGAGCATGGCCTGCACCGGCGCGGTTCAGCTTGTGGTTCTTGGAGCGCAAATTCGCCGATCGGATGTCCGAGAGGATCGTCTTGCGGATGAACGCGCGCAGCGTGGACGAGGTCGTGCGGGGGAGCAGGGGGAACAGCGTTTTCAGCAGCCTATCACAGAGTCAAGCGCTGCAGATGAAGGGGGCATGTACGCACTCGATGGACGTGATGACACCCTTATTCCTGAGCATGACGAGGTTCTGAACGAGCGTCTTGCGGATGTCGGGCGAGAGCGCGCCATAGCTCTCGAGCAGAAGACTGGCGATCTGCTGGGGGAACTCTGCGGTCTCCTTCGGGTAGCAGGTGGCGACCTGGGCGATGAAGCCGACGAGCTCGCGGAGTGCTGTGCGTGCTCGTCGGGGTTGATGTCGAAGATCTGGCGGACGGCGTTGTAGTGGTTCCACTGCTGCAAAAACTCTTCCTTGTACGCGGCCGGGTCGCGCTTGATGAGATTCTGCAGCTGCGGCAGGTTCGCCGTCAGCAACAGTCCGCGGCCCATGGTTGCAATGAAAAAGACGCTCGCTGGATTTCAAATGCGGATTCAACTCAAGGCCTTCCTTTTCGGGAAGTTATTGTTCTGGGGAGGTCATAAAGGACAAGTGGCAGTAGACATTATTTCCATCCGTACAGAGATATCGGCAGACACACGCCGCGATTAGTACACACATACACACACCCCCAAGGTATTGCTATGACTCTGCAGCCGGGGCAGGGGCAGGCGA
>VDMD01000065.1:0-140465 GCA_007026445.1 Schizophyllum amplum
GCGTTTCTACAGTTTAAGCAAGACTGTGTCGCGCAAGGGGGAGAGCCTACACTGGGCGTGCTACTGGCATCGCGAGGAGTGACCCAGCCACCCCGGTTACCCGATCCTGTGGAGAACCTGAAGGATGAGGAATCTCTGGCCCGCTATCGCGAACTACCAAGGTCTGAAGAAGATCACCGGTTGGACGACGACTTGTGGCATTTAAGGGATTACTTCAGTCAGAATCCCATAGACTTGTCGCCGCTGAAGTGGGACGAGTTGGCCTGTCTCGCTGCCGACTTCCGAATGTCAAAATCCGGAAGAATATACCACAAATCAAAGGGAGGGAGCGCGTTGCTAGTATGGCCTAGAGACCGCTGGTTTCTCATGAATCAAGCTCAGTCCGTGGTTAACAACGCTACCTTCGTGGAAGTATGGGGGCTATTGAAGGACAAATACTGGTGGCCCAGCATGAGACAAGATGTAGAAAATTACCTGGGGAGCTGTGACGGCCACCTCTGGGATAGAAAAGAAATTCTGGCATTGCCTACCAAACTACCGCTCACACAAGGACTATTGCAGGTGTGCTACGAACCTAGCGAGTCTGCGGTAAAAGTAGAAGGGATGTCGGCCTTAGAATATGAACTACGAACAGTGAAAGGTCTGCCCACCAAAGTAGTGGACCCAGTCGCTCGCCTAGTAATAGAAGAACTGTCGTCAAAAATAAAACTGCCAGTCCCGGAGAGGGAAGCCGAAGTACGAGAGCTCGAACCGCCGCCACCAGTTTTTTACTATGGCGCTCGATGAGAGCGACTTCAAGGCGGAAGTTGAGCTAGCAAGGAAGGAGACAGAAGCGCATAGCCTGGTGTGGAAGAGTCATCTCGCGAATATGGGGATCGACGAAAAACCACGAGGTGTATAGGCTTTTTGTGATAAGCGAGAACGAGGAGGCGGCAAGGGGAGAAGAATTGGGGGCATACCCACCCAAGAAGCGGACCCTTGTCGCAAGGAACGAAGAACGCAACATGCGCCGAGCGCTGGACGCGTTAGAAACGAACCGGGGACTTTTGGCAGACGCAGAGGTCCGCCGGAAAAAATAAGGATAAAATAAAGAAGTGGGCACGGCACTATGAGGTGCATGGTGGACGGCTGTACCGCAAAAGCGATCACGATCAGCGGCCTCTACTGTGGGTGCCACCAGAAAAACGAATGGGAGATGATGAGACAGCGCATGATAGCTTGGGTCATCGAGGCGCCTGGGCAACCGGGAGTCAACTCTTGCTTCCGATTCTGGTGGAAGGACCTTCGAGAGGACGTGGATTGGTTCGTTGGGACGTGCCACCCGTGTCCAAGAACGGCTGAAAACAATCGGTCAGGATTGCGCCCGTAATAACTTTCACACCAGCGCTATTCAAGTGATTCACATAGATACCATGCATATGACCCCGGCTTCTAATGGTCGGAAATATATCATACATGCGCGGGACTCTCTGTCTGCTTGGGTAGAAGGACGAGCGCTGTCGAAGGAACAGGGGAGCAAGTTGCGAGGTTCATACTCGAAGAGATAATCTGCCGTTGGGGATGTCCATCGGAAATTGTCACTGACAACGGACCACCCATCAAAGCCGGGCTTGCCTGGATCAAGGCGAAGTACGGGATAGAACACATCAAGGTGTCTACGTACAATTCGCAAGGAAACGGGAAGGTGGAGCAGCTACACTGGGATATCAGACAGTCGTTGGCGAAAGCCACAGCCGGACAGATGCACAAGTGGTACTTCTACTTGCATTTCGTATGGTGGGCAGACCGGGTGACACTGAGGAGAAGACTGGGAGTATCTCCTTACTTTCTAGTAACTGGAGCGCACCCCATCTTACCTCTAGACCTGGCAGAAGCTACCTGGCTAGTAGATTATCCCGGAGAATTCTTGAGCCGCGACGACCTGGTCGGGCTTCGCGCTCAAGCACTCGCGAAACACCACGATACCGTAAACCAAGTACGAGCAAGAATTACGCGAGAGAAGCGAGCGCGTCTATCCCGATACGAGCAGCAATACGGTACGGTTATCAAAGTCCTAGACTTTAAACCCGGCGACCTAGTCCTCATAAGGAACACTCGTATCGAGAAATCACACAGTACTAAGATGCTGCCACGCTATTTGGGACCCATGGTGGTCCTAAGGCGCACTACGGGCGGGTCCTATATTGTCTGCGAAATGGATGGTACGGTCTATCATAGTAAAATCGGAGCGTTCCGTGTGCTGCCCTATAAAGCGCGCACAAGCATACCGTTGCCCGATAACATACAAGACTTGATTGACACGCCGCCAGACCGCATTGATGAGCTGATGAGGGAACCCGAGACAGAACACCCGGACGATGTGCCAAGCGAAGAGGAAGGCGCTGAAGCCCCGGACCAGGGGGTTGCGCAAGTGTTAGACGAGATAAATAGCGAGTTCGAAGCAATAAACGGTGCAAACCCCGTGGCAAGGCCTCTCTCTCCTATTCTCGAAGAAGATGAGACCCCAGGTCTACCGGACGATCCGCCAGATCTACCCTTGATTACTGCAGATCTACCAGAGGACCTAGGGGAAGACGAGATAGAACCAGTGGGGAGACCCGCGCGACAGCGAAAGCCATCGGGAGCGCTGGCGCGAGCGGGAGGCTGGGACGCGGTTTTGAAGCGAGTGCGATAGAACCAAAGCCCGCGCAACGAAGTTATGGCGCCTCAAAATAGTGATGCCATTGACTTCGTAAGTGCAGAAGTAAACTACCGTACTACTAGTCTTTTACGGAACACAACAGCGAGCAAAGGGCAGGTACACTAATCGGTGTCTAAGAGTCCGAGTACCCGTGCCGCTCAAGCAGCCAGCCAACCCGTACGCTGCAGAAATACGGAAAGAATTACAAAGATGGCGAACGCAGCCTGGCAGATCGACACCAGAGAAAGTTGAAAGAAGGAACGGAGTGAGATAGAACCGCACGTATTCGCCTCAGCGCGGAGGAGTCAGGCGTCGGTGGCAGGCATGACCGTCTCGGCATCACTGCCCTCGGCGTCCTCGTCATCGGCCTGGGGGGCAGATTCGTCCTGAGTATCGACGTCCATCTCGTCGGAGATCACGGCCTTGGACTTAGGCGCGCGCTTGCCCTTGCCTTTGCCTTTCGCCTTACCGCTCTGAGGAAGTAAGAATGAGATAGGGCGCCAAGACGTAAGCAACAACGCACCTCGGTCGAGGATGACCCCGCGGCGGACCCACTGGGAAGGCCAGCGAGGAGAGCGGCCACGCCGTCGCGCTGCTCCTGGAGGTGCTGATGCACGAGATAGTGGACGCCGAGGGCGCAAGCCGTAGTCGCGAGCTGGGAGTCCAAGTCCTTCAGCATAGCCGAAAGGTGGTTGGGCTTGGGGCTGCCGAACGACGACGCCTTGGCAATGGTCTCCGCGACCTTTTCGAGTGCAGACGCAGCGTCGGTACCGAGGAGAGCGGTGAAGATCGCCTCAGTGTTCGCCGCTCCGTGCTCAAGCTTGAGCTGGCCGTACGTGGTGATGTTGGGCAACTAAGGGAGGATCAGTAACGCTATTCGGGGCAGGGCACGGCACACGTACCTTGTGGGGACCAGCGGCGTCTAAGGCGTCAGCAAGAGCACGCTTAGTGGGCTTCTTGTCCACCACCAGAAGGACGTCCGGAGTCTGAACGCCAGGGATGAGCAGGGGCTTCTTGCCGCGGGCAGCACGCGGGGGCTTGGGGGGGGTCACGACCTCGACCTCCTCCTCCTTCGCAGCTTCAGCCGCGGCAACTTGAGCCTCTAGCTGAGAGAGAGCGTAAGCAACAGAACGATGAGGGTGGGATAGAACGACGCACCATTGCCACAATCGCGTGAATGCGCTTCTTCACCGTAATAAACCTGGGTACCGATCCGTCGGGGGCAGGTCGGGCGCGAAGGGGCTCTGCATGGCCAGGATCAACTGCTTCATCTTGACGTAGATCTCAAGATGGTCGATGGTGGCAAAGGCGGTGTCCTCCACCACAACCTGATGAGAAGCGTCAGACACAAGACAGGTCCGCCTGAAATAAGGAGTTACCTGGCCCCAACTGAAAACGTCGCGGGTCGGGCGGTGAAATTGGTCTATGTTGTCCTTGAAGAAGGGGCTTTTGCGACCTTCCGGACTCGCCAGGTGGTGCCCGGATCGTGAGTACGCGACGAGGTCGAAAGTTTTGATGTGGGAAGCGACCTGGAGGGTGCGCGGCTGTCCCATGGAGGGAGTGGCGGATTTGGGAGGAGGCATCCTGAGAGGAAAGACAGTGGAGGTTGGCTGAAGCGAGATAGAACCTTGCCTGTCCTTATATATCCTGGCCGAGGCGGAGGATCGACTGGACGGCAGAGGAAAGAAGTTTTACCCCGGCTTCAAGTAACGGATGTCTGCCGTAACGGCGAGGACGCCGTCTATTTTAGTGTGGGGGAGGATAGACTGTCTCGGGATATACACAGCCGCCTAGCGCAAATTTTCGCGTCAAAGTCAGCACGGATGAGGTCTTACAAAAGAACTCAAACATCTGACACGTGACTTCGGTACCGAACGACGGAACAAAGCGAAAAGCCAACTTCGGCAAATTAGACACTTGTTCGCAATTTTGATCTTACTTCAGACAATGGAGGCATCAAGAACAAGGATTTATATTGCCAAGAAGTAAGGAGCTATGTATATATGCCCAAGAAACAAGAACTCGACAGAGTAAATAAATAACAGAGTCCCGAGCAGGGCATGTAAGCAAGAAAGGGGGAGTAAAAAGATCCGAAAAACCCTAGGGAGCAGGCTGAGGGCGAGTTAGAACGACCTAAGCATCCTGTAAAGGCTTGCACTCACGCTGGCCAGACGGTCGGAGCGACGAAGGTTATAAGACCTAGCCTCGGCCCGGCTCAGGCGAGGAGGGACGGAATTCCCGGCGATGGGAGTCAGCGTCGGAACCCGCGGAAAACTCGATGGGGGAAGCCAGTAACGGACCCGCCCGTCACCGTCGTAAATGGCGGTGTATCCCTGCAGCCGATCCTAGATCCAGGACGAGTTAACGTCGTACCAGGAAAATTGAAGAAAAACATACCTGTGTCACCCAGCGAATCGCGCAGCCTATCAAGGCCGGAAACGTCTCAGGGGAAGCCCTCGAATCAGAGGGCCCCGCCACGGCGTTGACGGCAGACTGAGGCAAAGAGGCGGTGGGTGCCGCAGGAACCTGCGACCGTTAGTAACAGTGCCAAGATGAGAGACGAGGTCCACTCACCTCTGTCGACTCTTGGGGTACCGGGGAAGGAGGTGGTACGGCCTCGGCAGTCGCCGCGGTCCCTGACTCTGACACTGGTGCTGGAGGCGCAGGAGACGGAACGCGAGGCGTAGGCTCGCGCGCCGGAGCAGGCCAGAAGCGGTTGGAGCCCGGATGGGCAGCCGCGTGCTGCAGGAAGCCTGGCTCATACCACACTTCCCGGGGCGGAGTACCGGCGCGGCGACGACGACGCACCAGCCCTACCGAGCTCTGAGGGGCAAGGTTGGGTGTGGAAATCACACGCGACTTCCTAGCGCGCTTCGGCGGCGGCTGGGTAGGATCAAGCGTAAACAAAGAAAGAAAAAGGCGAGACAGAACAGGAACACGTACCGGGGAAGCACGAGGTGGAGGAGACGCCGCCTGGCGGCGCTTCGCCTGCGCAGCTCGACCCCCAGCGCCCCGTTCAGCGTCGGTGGCGCAATCGCAATCCTGCAAAGAGAAACCCTCGACGCCGAAGGAGCGCGCCAGAAGCATCAGCTCCGAATCAGGGATGTAGCGATCCTTGCGACGGGAGAGGCGCTTGTCCTAAAGCCGGATTAGTCTGTAACACGCGGAAGTTAGCGTAAGAAGGACTCACCAGCGCTTCATTCGCCCGGCGAATTCGCGTCTCCAGACTCGACGCCTTCGAAACCTCGTCCGGCATCGGAATGTCCAGACCCACGGGGTTGAAAGTCATCCTGAAAATTAACTGTTAAGCAGTAAGAAGGAAAGGGGATAAATGAAAAACGCACGACGGGCGAGAGATCGGGTGGTTCGAGTACCACTTGGGACCCGGCTTGGCGACGCGTAAGATGTCGTAGAAAAAGAAGAGGCAGGCGCGGACGACCTCTTGAGGCTTGCCGCGACTGCCTGGGTGGACGGTTTCTTCATAGAAAGCGTCGGCCAAACCGTGCTAGAACACGGAATGAGCCCTCTGCCAAGCTAGCCAGGAAATAAGCAAACTCACCAAGATCGAACGTATTTGGAGGGGGAGTGCGTTGTTCTTGCGAAGAGCGCGAACCAGGTTGTGGGGGGTAGGCTCCTGATCACCCAGGGCCGTGAGCAGGCGCGAGTTGACCGTCAGGATCTTGTCACTGAAGGTTTTAGCGCCCTTGCGCGACATCCGGTGCGTCTGCTCGCTGATGGGACGATCACGACGTGCTGTACGCCGGGGCTCAGTAAGGGCGAGACAGACGTAACGCAAAACTTACGAGTGGCCATGAGGGCAAGAGAGAAGGAGAAATAAGCTCGAAGAGGCCGTGCGGCGTTTAAGTACGTCAAACGGCGGCGACGGACCGGTCACGTGACGGCATGTTCGAAAGTTCAACTCCCGAGAAAGAGCCGTGAACTGAAGAAATGCCTGTAACTGGAATAAACCACCCACCATGCCGAGGCTCTGAGCTGGCTGGAGGGACCCTCTACACCCATTTGTGGGAAAATACGAACTCAGGTTCGAAGATAAAAAGATATGATGGGCTATTGAAGCCAGTGACCGAGGACGGTCAAGATTTAGTGTGGGGGAGATAATACGCCGTCTATAATTACGGGCTAGTTTTGCGGCATAATGAGCAATAAGCCTAAGAAGGCAGTTACCCATCGGGAAGAACCCGAGCAACGTTCAGACTCATAGCGAGTACTGTGTTCACGGAGAGACCGGCTTAGAGATAAAATAATAAGGATAGTAGCGAGGCCTCAGAGGACGGCAGTCACCAACTCCGCGCCGTCTAGGGACACATCCTACGAGTCCGGAGGCCCACCAGGGTTTTCCTTACCGATGAATATCGAAGATCTCACCTTAAAGTCGTATACTCGCCGCGTTCATCAGACCTGTCTAGCGAGAAGAACAGGGGGACCGATATCAAGGATAGCCCAAAAGCATGCACAGAAGCCAGATAGAACTAGTTAGTATGAGCACGGACGAGCTAAGGTCTCGCGGTACAGGCGACGCCGGGGTTGACAATGCGCGGCACTCGCCGGGGCAGTTCCCACGGTTCGACTTTATGGCCAATACCCGAGACACTGAGTCGGAAGCTGATGCTTCGCCGCGGGAGGTCTATTACTGGGAGGATAGCGGCTGTTGCACAGCCTCTCGGCTGTAAACAAGCCCTCGGGAACCCTCAAAGCCGTAGAATTGAGGAGAGATCCCCCGAATCCAACTGGAACAAACAATGTGCCGTCTCCGGCAGGGCTTTAGGGCCATTCTGGACCACAAATACCGCATGGGGAGGCGGAAGACAACCGTATAGAACACCCGAGAACGCAGGATTACGCGAGAAAAGCGTAGTAAAGCGCGGCGCGGCGCGGAAAGGGAATGACTCACAAGCATAGACCCGTTAACTATATAAGGCCTGGCATACGAGGGGATGGGGGACGACTTTTGGGACGAGACCATCGTACTATCAGTTCTCCTACTGCCTCTCATTGAGACAGAATAAAAACCCGGCTCCTCTTTTGAGAAGCAACAACAAAACTCGTGTGACTAAGGCGTGCTCCGCTTTTGCAACATAAGAATTTCCCAGTTAGACCTAGACGGAAGTGAACTACTTGCTGTCGAAGCCTATCCAGTACCTAAAGGCGTGCTAGTTCCATTTGATTCTCCCTTAGCAATACAAGTCGCAACTCGCAGCTCCTCACAGGGCACAAGAGCTTGACAAGACAGTTATTGTGTGTATTTAGGGGTTGGTGTGTGTGTCTATTGATTCTATCCCGCTGCTCTTGTTCTCGAGGCGCGCGTGCATATTAGGGTTCGTTCTGAGAGCCCAATGGTGGGACAGAAAGTGACAGACGGCGCTTCTTTGCCCGAGCTCCATGACTTTCTTTGGCCTCAGTGGTAAGCTGACTGCTACCTGGCTTGGCCGCCTGCGCCTGTGCCTCCTGCTGCTGATTATATTGTGCATGTATCTGAGCAGACTCGTCGCGCTGGCGGTGGCGTGCAAATTGCTGAGACGTAACAAGGCGGCCTGGGATGACATGGCCAAAAGACTCGCAGGTTTGAGTCCCACATCCTTCTGTAAGACAGCGACAGACAACGAGTTTGGATGGCATAGGTGCAAGTCATGAAAGCACAAGCGGAGATGTGAATTACCTAAAACAGGCAACAATGGAGAACAATGATCCGGTCGGCAATATGCATGACCACTGATATTATCTTTTACAGTGAAGATTTTATCAGTAGGGACAAAATTCGAAGATACAAAGAGCGGACAATTAACGAGAGAGAGAGATTTGACATAGCATACATTGGGCCTTGCCCGCATAATTCTTCGAAAGACTACGGCAAAGGGGCAGAGACACATCCTTGCTTCAATGCTCCACCTCAAACATCCTCTTTTTGACCAACCGGCACACCTATCCAACACCTATCATACCTCTGCCCCCTTTTCCCCTTCCGCTCGCGTGACCGCAATCTCCTCTCGAATATTGGCTGCAATCTGGCTGGTATGGGGGGTATTTTTCTTGGGCGTAACCGGCACCGCGGGCTGCACCAAATGATGAATATTATGCTGTATGCGCTGATTATCAGAACATGACTCTCACCACTCCGTCCTTCTTAACCTTCTTCTTCTTGTCTCGCTTGTATCCACGGTTTCTATCCTTGTATGTCGCATCCAGCATAAAGCCCGCCCCCGCACCCTCGAACGCAGAGATCGCATCGGGCTCATCGAAGTTCGGTAGTCGGATTTTGCTATCATTTTCCGCAAGGCCCTCCCATCGTACGTCCGGCGGTATCCTGCAGATATAGCGTGTACGTCCCTTCGGCAAGGCCTTGCTGAGGCCATACGCTCTGTACCATAGCCTCTGATCCTTCGGATAGTCCGGTGACAGAGCAACCGACTGCAGAGACGCAGACTGGCCAGGTGGTTTAGCGAGTGGTGCAGATCGCATGGACAAGGACGAAGAGGGACCGGCAGGTGTGGTGGGTTGGGCGTACGGCTTTGCGCGCTTTGGCAACAACGATGGCTTTCCTTGATCCAATGGCCTTCGCGATGGTGGTGCGAGCAACGTACGCTGCTGCTCTGCCGACGTTGGTGGGGTCCGAGCAGCAATACTAGAAGAGACGATGGGATGGGGAAGGTGTACAAACCGTAGCATCGACGGTGCAGTCACTGAGGAGGATGCCTCCGGCTCGAAAGACAAGGTCGGTGGTGGTAGAGGCAACAGCAGATCAGATGGCAAGGTCGTTGGTGAGGTGACCATTGCTGTAGAGGTGTCGGTAGGCGCCTGCTCTGCAGTCAAACCGTCGCCCAAAGCTGTGTCGAACGCAGGGTTTAGATGCCGTGGTGGCGAGGATGCAGATGAGTGCGAAGAATGAGGGGAGCCTGCTGAGGTACGTCCGGACGGTTGCTGATGCCTGCGCGGGGTCTGAGGTGGTGGTGGCCCCCGGCGCGGCGGCGGTGGTGGAAGAGGTGAATCGGAGATGTAGGATGCAGAGCGCAGCCTAGAGTGAAGGTCACCCATACCTTGACTGCGGTCTGGCGAGGGGTCCACATTTTCTGCTGTCCCGTCATTCACCGCATCAAGATCCATCTGGACCTCCTCCGAGTCCTCCTCCTTGCCACGGCGGAAGATTATATGCCGCCCACCAAAGTCGCCTTGTCTGCCCTCCTCCTCACCCTCCGCATTGTTCTCATATTCATCATCATCCTCCGCCTCCAGGTCCTTCATCTCCTCATCGACCGCGTTGGTGTCCTCCTCCTCCTCCTCCTCCGTGTCCCGGTCGCCGTCATCGGCATCATCAGCACGTCCCTTGCCCTTCCATCCGGCGACATTATCATGGCCTGGTCGACCCGGCTGCTGCCGACGAGGTGCAGCAGCATGATGATGCTGCGAAGGACCAGCTGCCGCCTGCTGTGAGGACCCTCCTTGTTCTCCTTCCGCAGGCGCAGGTCGGCGCGCGCCCTTTGACAACTTCCATTGTGAGTTCCTCCGACTTCTAGCAAATCTAGCCGCGACTTTCTTCTTCTTCCGTGCCGCATCTGAGTCGCTGTCCTCGGAGTCGGTGTCAGGTAAGTTCGAGTCGTCGTTGTCCGATGAATCGGTCGCCTTGTTCAGCTGTTTGACGCGCGCGAATTCTTCTTCGGTAGGGACGTTATATTGCTCGACGACGTCCTTGCCATAGGTGTCATAGAATAGATCGTACGACTGGTACTTTTCGCGCAGAGCTTCGAGCTGTGTTTGCGTCTGGCAATATTTGATTACAGGTAGAGCGATGCGAGCCCGACGATGTTCGTCCGCCGTGCTGTCCAAGATCTCTTTCCTCTTTCGAGGTGAGCGCTTGTTGAACCAGACAGGATCGTACCAGTCGAGGGTCACTTCCTCGGGTGCCGGTATGTCCCTGTGTTGAGAGACATGGCCGGGAGGTGCATCGACGCGCACGCGCTCTTGCCTGATGTGGCGCGTTAGCAAAATGACAAGTGGTCTAATCAAGGGGACGTACTTGACATAGCGATTTGGTCCAAAGCGCACGCTCCCCTCCTGCAGGCGCATAGAATCTATCAGGCGGAAGACAGTCTTGAACTTGGGGTTCCGCGCCTTTTTGCGTGGCACGAGATACCTGACTTGCGGAGTTGTTGTGGGTGGCGGCGGAGTAAAGAAAGCTAAAAGTTCCTGCTCCTTCCGCCGCTTGTCTGCCTCCTTGGCTGCCGCCTTAGCTGCCTCCTTTGCCTTTGCCTTCTTTCGCTCCTCCTTCCTCTGAGCCCGCCTCTGATCCGGACTCAAGTCAACTGGCTGTGCTGATGGTCCAGCTCGGGGCTGAGGATGCGGCGCTGGCGGGAGCTGACCACCAGACACAGCCGACGATGAGGGATTGGGAGGCCGGGAAGACGATGAAGGAAGTTGCGGCAGCCCTGGCGCAGGCAACTCCTCCTCATCCTCGGAATGCGCTAAAACCGACCTGGCTATATCAATCATGTAATCGGGATACATGAATTCCTCCAGATACTCAACGCGCTTCTTAGCCAGCTTTCAAATTGAATGAGTAACATAGTAAATGCGATGATTTGCCACATACCTCGGCACGCCGGCGCGTTTTCTTCCGGCGCTCAATGGTCCTGGTGTGGGCGCCAGTATCCTTGTCCTCTGCGCGAGCGATGCGAAGGAAGTAGCTGTTCACAAAGTTGTCGTAGCATTGCTCAACAAATGCCCAATGTTCTTGAACGAGAGGTGTGCTGAGGCCAAGGTGACAGTAGCCGTCTTTATCGACGATGGCCTCGAAGGTTTTGAGGGCGATGTTGCGGTGCAGTAGATTGTACATAGACTTTGGACCGCTGTTTGTGTAGTCCGGGGCCCAGATCTTTAACCCGCACATCCCCACTGCCCGGAACATCTGCAGGAGGTCGTTGTCCGAGATGCCTCTGATGCCATTTGCGATTCTACCGCGGCGTGGTAGGCGCTCCTTCAGGATGTTGAGTAAGGGCAAGGCCATCGCAACGGCGTCGCTGTTGTTCTGTGCGGCAGACTGAACAGTGACGAGCATGTCGCTGACGCTACCCCATCGCTTGCGGAACTGCTGACGGAGCTGGTCTGAGACGCGCACAGGTACGGCGTCTTCCGAGGGCATTATGGCCAGCGCACGGACATGGTAGTCGACTGCATTCTGGAGGAAAATTGTTTAGTTGCCATATAAGTTCGAATGGATGAGCGACGCACATATATCGCAAGCTTCCAGTCTGTATCCACCTGCTTCTTGTCCAAATGGTAGTCGGAAGGGTTCACTCGCTGGGTCTCGTTCCTCTTCTCCTCCTTCTTCTGCTTTTTCTTCAACTTCTGGACGTCCCTCCTCGACGCGCCTTTCTTCAGTCGTTTCGACGGCTGGTCCCCAGGCGCAGAGGAGTCAGACTGTTGTGAATGTGTGCGCTTCATGCTCTCGGTAGCATTAGCAGACCCCATCTGAACATCTCCATCGTTGGGCGCTCCATCGTTGGGCGGGGGCTCGGGCGGCATGATCCTAGCTACTGCGATCAGTGGACGTGGTGAATCATGATTAAGTCAAAGATCGTACCGATTTTCTATATCTGCGTGGTATGGCAGAGTGTAGACTGGGCAATAGGCTATGATCCAGCAACAAGGAGAGCTAAGAAGGTGAGAAGCCTATGGCAGGTATGACAGCTAGGCGACACAACTGGATGAGGTCGGACTCGGAGTGCTCGCACCTTGACACAGTCACGTGGGTTCGTGACTGTTGTGACAGATAGTAAATCGAAGTGCACAACGGCACTGGTAGACTCAGGCCACAGGCAGGCAATGGAATATGAACTAGTATAGTGGAAGGGTACTATATAAAGTAAAAAAACTGCCAACTTATCCCTACCTTACACCCCAGAACAAGCGCCTCACTTGAAGCGTGGAGTCCACCTGCTAAACAACAAGTCAGACGTGTACTTCTAAGTATTGTATGGGCTCACATCATTGGGCTAAGACAGCAGAATAGGCCAAGCCCAAACCCACCGCCGCCAATTTCACGCGCCAGTGCGCGCCACAACTTGACGGGCCAGCGGAGATCTACAAAAGTATTCAATTATAGCTAGCACATAATCAATACCTAACTCGCCTTCAGCAAGGAGTGATGTCAATACAGAGGGATGAGGAACATCTAGTCGAGATACTGTTATGCATGATGCGAGGAACTGAGAGTTATGAAATGAAAGGCGGCGGACAGGAAAGGTGATGTAGAAGAGGAGCGTGAGGGGAGACAGGTTCGTGAGTCGTCACGATGAGTGGTATGATGGTGACGACGAGAGGGTTGAGCTGCTTGGCAGAGAGAGAGAGGAGAGCGTGAGTGCAGTCATCTTGGGGCGCAGCTGCTGTAAGTCACGTTGTCAGAGCCTGTAAGTATCAAGAGAGATGAAGAAGCACATACCCCTTGAAGGTAGGTGCGGGATAAGTTCCATGCATCCATCACAGCTGAGTAGTGGTCGGGATGACGGCGGCTCAACCGACGTTATTGGGCACCCGCATAGTGCAACTGTAGAGCCTCCACCTTGAAGGGCAATGGCGGGGTAGAGCACAATGACGTGCTTGAGAAGGCCGGACGGGTAGAGCACAACCAGTGACTCGCTATAGTTGCGTACTGCGGAAAGTCAGTGCATGAAAAATGGCATGGCAAGGCCACGCACGATCTTGGGACAACGCTGCCCCAGCAACACCATTCATAGATAGGGTGAGCTCCGGCATGGTATAGAAAGGGACGAGGTACAGTGTCCGCAATGCAGGCAGGCCGGGAGGCCGTAGTAACAGAGGAAGATCGAAGGGGGACCGAACGCGCAGCGGCGCATCGCTTTGTTTGTCTATGCAGTGCTTGTCTTTATTTACGCATGCTTGAATTCGGACCATGCCGAGCGCGTCGCCTAATCCACAATGCATGTCTGCTTCCTCGTGTTGGCCTTGCCTCTACCTTGTGTAGAGCACCTCAGGGGAAACTATGTGGTGCTAATCACCTCAACCTCGTTGTGGTCCTGGACCTTGCCCCCTGTGACATATGAGCTTCCAAGCACGCTTGCAATCAGCGAAGGCGAGCATCCGTCGAGTTTTAGAGAAGATGGTCAGCGAGGTATATGCCCGTATCCTGCATGCGCGAAGGTCGCGTCGAGGACAGCGGTGTCCAATATTAGGGAGCAGGACTTGAGTTACGCGTGTTCTTATCTGGAACGTCTGCCTACGGGAGACTGGTTCTTATCTGAACTTGAAGACCATTCAAGAGCGCGCTTCAGTTTGGTAACGCACATGGCGGTGCGGGCGATGTCGCGCGGATCGGCCGTCTGCAAGGATTATGTCGTAGACGGTCCAGGCAGTCCAAGCAGAGTCATGCCGAACGGCGATCCCGCGGTCTCAATACAAACGACGTTCGCAGCAACATGAGAAAATGACAGAGCTTTGCGAGTCTTTGGCGATTCTAGGACACCGTCTCGTGTTTGAGAACAAACTCAGTGGAACAAAGGCAAGCGACAAATCGAATTGAACCACGCGAAGTATGGGCACGTGCTGCGCAAAATCAAACGCGCTTACTAATACTGCGGCGATCGCCGATCAGTGCTTGTCTTTGTATACAGTAACGGGCTTGCTACGGGCCATTGACGGTCATATTGTCAATCAACACCGAGGTTTACACATGAGGAGATCCTCTCGGATTGCCTCGATACCTGACAGGCGCAGGACAGTTCCAGTGGATGACGACAACGACCAATTTGTAAGACGGTCCGGCGACGAGTCCGATGAGTTCAACATGCCCGCACGAAAGCGTCGCAAGGCCAAAGCCAACACCGTCGAAGAACAGCAGGGAGTACAAATGAAAGCTTCAAGGCAACGCGTGCGTGGCCGGCTGGCTGCTCTTCCGGAAATGCCACTCGACATTCTCTACGAGGTGCTTGTGTTCACGCATCATGGCGCGCGTGCGCTGACCATTCATGCGACAGATACTTCAAAACATGCACCCTCGCGACCTTCTACAAGTCTCTCGGACGACCAAAACGCTCAGATCAGTGCTCATGAGCAAGTCGTCCATTTGGATTTGGAACGCCAGCCACGCCGCGTCCGACCTGCCGCCTGTACCCCAAGGGATGACGGTTCCTCAATTCGTCAGTCTGGCGTACGATAGATTCTGTCATGTGAGTACGAGCTCTCTTCTTCTTCGATTAGGGTCTCACTCAATATGCTCTAGTTTTGCTCCGCACCGAGCGTCAATAGCATCATTTGGGCCGCGCGAGTTCGGTGCTGTAAGAAATGCATGTGCAGTCAGTCAGTCATGGTCACTCATTGACATTGTCCGGCGTGGTGGACTCTGTCTTATTCCCCACACAGAGAGAACTTCATCCCGGAGGAAAGCCTCAGAACCTTCAACATCAATATCATGACTCGTATACTCTTCTTGACCGCGTTCTACGCAATCCTCCCTTCCATCAAGATTAGAGGTAAGTAACAAAAACTCTGTCTACCAATTGACATTATTCTGAGAGGAAGACAGACGGGCGTTACATCAGAAGATTGTGTCCCACCGTCTCCGTGCGTGCTTTGTGCGCGGATTACTCGTGCGATGGTATGGATCAGCAGGGCGGGGAGGAACTGCGTGGGTGGATAGCGAAGAAGAGAGCTGAACAGCAGATCATTGACGAGGTACGGTACATTGTTTACTTGACCGACACTTACTGATCTAGAAACGAACATATCAGCATGCCGCACTGTGCGAGGCGTGGGATGCCGAGAGACAGGCAGGGAGAGACGAAGAGTTGGAAGCCGCCCGATACGCTCGGAAGGCGGAGTGAGACCATTGCCAGCTCACAGATGTCCTGTGCTGATTCTTTCCAGTATATTGCGACGACTGCAAGAGCTTGGATGGGCTGACGAGATCCGTCGTCTAGGCCCGAACGTACTCGTAAACCACAAGTTGGTGCGCAAGCCGCAGCCATTGACAGATAAAAGTACGTCGTTTTGCCACAATCTACTGCCGCGTTTTGCTGACTCTCCCGGACAGTTTGGCAACGAATCAAAGGCCCGCTGCTAGAGTACTTGCAAGACTTGAAGACGGAGCGCCTAGCAAAAGCGAGAAGGACTGCCTTTCACCTTCGGCATGACGTTCTTGTCGAGGCGTATCGCGACTTCCTTTTGGCCAGGCCTTTCCGAGTCATTTACCCTAGCATCGGAGACATTGCCGGCATCACAGAGGTCAAACGCATCATCGAGGATACCCCTCACGACGAGAAAGTCACCCTGCTCGCTCTTCGCGCGATCCTTGACGCTATCCCGCAGTCATACTTCGATGAATGGCGCGATCGTTGCGACACGGCGCTCGTCGAAGTCCTCGATTCCACAAGACGGGAGACACCAGCGACAAAGGCCGACCTGACACTCGCGACCACGGTCTTTACGCACAACGATGACTGGTCAGATCTCTCGTATCCGCTTGTGCTCGTCTCAGATGACATAACGCGGATCCCCTGGACTATGGATACGCACGGCGACGACTTCGCCACCATGCTCAGACTCAAAGCATGGTCTGCAAAGCAACTCAAGACGTCAGAACGACAAATTGCGCAACGGCTTGTCATGCTAGCGGGGCTGGATCCGAAGACGGCGACTTCCGAGGAAATGGACGAGCTTGATCCATGGTATTTCTGCTCGAGCCATCCAAACAGTATGGCGATGACATGGCGGCGTGCAGTGAGTGATCTCCTCGCGCGTGTCGCACTGAGCTCACTCAACACACTGTCTCTCACAGCTCCGTCTCACTGAGCCTCACTTGAAGTTTGAGCTCCTCGACAAGGTGGACACAACGCGAGCCCGACAGATATACGCGAAGCACGCTATACTCAACAACGTCGCTACTAGATGCGTACGCTGCGGCGCCCGCTTCGCGAAGTCAACCACGCTGAGCACGCATCTGAATGAGGCGTGAGTCATTGTGCCGCTACCGCGGGCATACACTGACAGAACGTACAGCCATGATCTAACGACCTTCATTGTAAAGATTGATTATGAGCTGAGCTTTGACGATGGTCGAATGGGTATTGTCTACGTGCCGGATGCGAAGGGTGGCATAGCGTGAAATTGTACTGTTAACGGTATCTCTACTGCTGTCCTCTACGTATGAGCAAGTATGGAATCAGCCGCACGCTTATTAGTCGGTCTCCTTCGAGGTAGATTCTCTGAGTCCTGACCGCACGCCCTTGTGCCCTCTTGAGGCGTGCATCTAATGATCTCTACTAGTGCCAATAGCAAGCTGGTTCTCGGGCTCCACAATAGAGATGCACAGGAGGTGCTGTTCGTGAATTACTGATGGACCTCAGGATGGATTTATCTTTGGGCGCATGTGCTTGCGTTGGAGGCCAAAAAGAACAATGAACATGACCCAATTCGGCAATTAGACGCGTCATCGTCGTTGACGCGTCCGACGGGCGCTAATTTCCCCCAATTTCCCCCTTGTTCTTCGCCACCATGTCATCTGAATCCTCACTGAAAGCTGTTCTGGCTACGAGTACCTCGACGGATCGCGAGAAGGAGGATGCGATTGTCGCGCTCGGCGGGCTTTACCGCGACGCGCGCGACGCCGCCAAGCTCGCCGAAGTCATCACCCTTTCCCGCGGGTTCATGAGCTCGACGGCAAAGGCAAAGACGGCAAAGCTCATTCGCACTCTCCTCGACTTCTTCCAGCCAATACCGGGCTCGACAGCTGTGCAGGTCCGCGTGCTGGAGGAAAACATCGCGTGGGCGAAGGGCGAGAAGCGCATCTTCCTGAAGCACTCGCTGGAGACGCGGCTGGGGGCGCTGTATCTGGATCTAGGCGAGTACCAGAAGGCGCTCAAGCTGATTGATGCGCTGCTGGGGGAGCTGCGGCGGCTGGACGACAAGATGATCCTCACGGAGGTCCACCTGCTGGAGAGCAGGGTGTACCAGGGGATCCGGAACTTTGCAAAGGCCAAGGTGCGGCGACAATCATGGGATTTGAACTTGGCTGACGACGACTGCAGGCCGCGCTCACCTCCTCGCGTACGGCCGCCAACTCGATCTACTGCCCGCCCCTCCTCCAAGCCGCGCTCGACCTCCAGTCAGGAGTCCTGCACGCAGAAGACAAGGACTGGACGACCTCGTACTCGTACTTCTACGAAGCCTTCGAGGGCTTCAGCGGCTCGGACGCCGTGCGCGACGCCCTCGGCGCCTTCAAGTACATGCTGCTCTGCAAGATCATGTCGAACGCGCCAGACGACGTCGGCCCTCTCCTCGCACACAAGCTCGGAAGCAAGTTCGCGAACGAGCGCGCGGTGGAGGCCATGCGCGCGATCGCCGCCGCGCACAAAGGGCGCGACTTGGGGGAGTTCCAGAAGGCGTTGAGGGACTACAAGGACGGTGCGTGCTGCTCCCTCGCTCCCGTTCATCTCCTTCGCCCATCCCCCTTTCCCCATCGCACTTTGTTTCATTTACCTTGAAAGATCATGTCTAACTCCCTTAACAGAACTCCAAACCGACCCGACCATCCGCTCGCACCTCTCCTCGCTCTTTGACACGCTCCTCGAGCAGAACCTATTGCGCATCATCGAGCCGTACGAGATCGTGGAGGTGGACTACATAGCGGGGCAGGTCGGGCAGAGCAAGGTGGCGGTGGAGACAAAGTGAGGGTAGTCTGTGTGGGAGACGCAGGGCTGACTTTCCGCTTCCCAGACTCTCCCAAATGATCCTCGACAAGGTCCTCCCAGGCGTGTTGGACCAGGGCCGGGGGTGCTTGCTGGTGTATGATGAGCCGGAGGCCGATGTGAGTGTTGCATTCTGGGGCGGGTCGGCTGTGCTGCGTGGCTTAGTTTTGCCCATCCCCTCACTCCTCCACCCTCTCGCTCCTACACCCTCTCGCTCCTCTACCCTCTCACTCCTCCACCCTCTCACTCCTCCACCCTCTCGACGACTCCCTGCCCGAACCACCCCGACTCCTCCGTCATCCGCATGCTGGACGTCACACTCAACTAACACTAACTCTACGTTTCAGACATCATACGGCGCGGCTATTGACACCTTACAGCAGGTGGGCAAGGTCGTGGAGTCGCTTTACGCGAAGGTAAGAGCATCGGTGTTCCGCCTGTCTGTACTTTTCCTGACAGCTTGTTTGCAGACCGTCAAAATCGCATAGCACTGTATCTTTACTCACGCTCGCAATCATATTCTGCTTTGTAACACTATTTGGTCCCCAGTGGCGGTAGGTACAGCTGCTGTGACTGAGGAACTTGCCGGTAAGTACTGTGTATCACTATCATTATGTCAGCTGGCTCGGTCATGTGTAAATCGCGCAACTGTGACTGGGTGATGTGACCGGCCATCATCCCCAATGACCGGCCCATTCACCTTGACCTTCCACCATCGCCACCCAGCATAAAGCGAGGATGCGATCTACCAGAGCTGCAGCTATCTCTGCCACCAGCCGCCTGCGCGCTACGGCTCATGACGATGGCGAGAGCGGGTCGCTCGAGCGTGAGCCCTCGCACAAGGAGTCCGATGATGGAGAATCGGCGCCTCCCCCGCGCAAGCGCGGCAAGAAGACTGGGAACAGCTTGGCCAAGACAAAGAAGGCCCGTCGTGGAAAGAAGCGCGAGCTCTCGGCCTTTATGGACCTGCCTCTCGAGATTCATCTTGAGGTGCGTGTGCAAGCTATGTGGCGCGCAGCGTTGAACTGATTCCAGTGTCTATTTTCTCATTCCTCTTGCCGTAGATCTATAGCTATGTCGGCCCTAAGGACCTTCTGTACCTCTCGAGGACGTCGAAGAACATCCGTACCATCATCATGGGCCAGTCGGCGAGGTTCCTGTGGAAGCATAGCTTCGCTCGGGTTAAGGACCTGCCCCCTGTGCACTTCAAGTTGAACGAGGCACAGTATGCCAGTTTGATGTATGAGAGGATATGCGAGGTACGTTGCTGATGGTCATACCTGTATTGGAAGACTGACAGTAGCGGCACAGTACTGCCGAGCGTACAACGCCGGCACGATTGCGTGGTGCATCGGCGTGCGATGCTGCAAGAAATGTTTGAATCAGTTGTGAGCGAGCTTGTTCATGTGGTAGGCTACTGTGGTCGCTTATACTCGATATGCAGCTTCTACAAAGACGATGAATTGCCCATGCTTCCGTCGCCGACAGAGACCACGAACATCTGGCATGAAATGTCCGATCTCGTCCCAGGCGTCGACGGTCAGTGCTCTCGGTCCTGCAAATCAAGAGAACATGACTCTGACTGTCGTGATAGGCTTGACCATGACCGGGGATCGCCGCACATTCTACCCGCGGGACACCATCGACGGCTATGTGGCGGAAGCCGAGCAGATCGCGAGCCAGGACGAGTGGGAAGAGTGGTTTGAGCACAAGCTTAAGCTGCGCAAGATTACCGAGACCGTACGTCCTTTGGCATTTTTCCCTTGACCTGAATGGCATTGACTCCCGCCAGAATATTCAGCCTTATGTGGATTGGGAAAAAGCGTGCCAGGAAAGAGGGGCCAACGAGCGAGACAAGATACGCAACCAGAGGCTGAAGTTGTCAGTCGTACTAGCTCCTGATTTAGTGAGACGCGTTGCTCACGCTCCCTTCAGTATCCGCGCGCGCCTCACGTGTATAGGCTACCGCTATCAGATCGAGTTTCTCGATAAACACGCTCCAAAGAAGCTCGAAAAGCACAAGGCGCTGCGCAAGACTCACGAATTGTCGGACGCGAGTGAGTTCAGCGGATGGCTGTTGCTACACGGTTCGCTGACGTCGTATCCAGCTTGGCCGGAGGTCGCGGACGACCTGATTGCGTTCATGGAGGATGTTAGGGCGAATTGGTGGGCCAAATACTACAAAGGCACGGACGGTCAACGCAAGCTGCCAAAGAGCTTTCTGACACCGGGTCTTCTGAAGACGAGCACGATGGCGCCAATGTAGATCATGTAGTCGATGTGCTCTGCCACTCTATAGGATCGATTTACGCCTCGCCGCTCTCCACCTCCGATAGCTCTGGTAAATAGACACTGCCTATTATGCCACTGTCGAAAGCGAGATCGAGCACATAATCCGACTTAGTGATGGTCGTCAAAGTATGCCTAAACAAGGACAATGTCAGTCAACAGTCAACTGCTGGACAAAAAACGAGTCACGCTTTGCCGAGGTGATCCTCCAAGGATTCTGAGGTCGAGAAGCGCATCTCGCAGTGCGCGCACAGGCTGTCTCTGTCCCGAAAATACGGTATACTCTGCCTCGTATAATGCTGCCGCGCCTGCATCGTTCCTTGCCCCCCAAGGAGCTCGAACTTCAGGTTACGCTCGTCCAGGCCAACCTGGCCACAGTCCTTGAGTACATTGACTCGTCCAAGCAAGGAAACCCGGACGACTCACCGCGTATCGCCACGTCATCGCGCATCGCCTGCTCCAGCGCAGACCGTTCGTACAGACAAACCACAAATCCATCTGGTCCATGTCCTCAGCCGTCGCCTTCCGCGGATCCAGCCCTGCAAGAAGGACAAGTGGTTTCGCAATATGCCGATACGAGACACCAAGGTGCTCGGCTGACCACGGCCTATGTCTACAAAGGGTGCTTGGATCGTCGTCGCGCGGCTCTATGCTGCCATAAACCGCTGTCACCTCGTCTGAGACGAGCACATGCGGGTACAGCAGGTCCGACCCGCCGTCCTTGTCCTTGAAGACCGTGGTCGCGAGCTTGAGATCGGCTTTAGTCGCCGGCTTTTTGCGTCGCACCGAGTTGAGCACCTTGACGAGCGCGGCATCGCACCGCTTGCGCCAGTCTTCAAAGTACGATTGTGGAATAGCGTCGAGAACCGCGCGGAGATCAGATTCCGTAACGTCTTGATCGTAAGGCGTGTCCTCGATGATGCGCACGACCTCCTTGATGGTGACGATATCGCCGACGTTGGGAAGAACGGTGCGGAAGGGTTTGTTCAGTCGATATTCGCGGTATGTCTCGACGAGGAGATCGTAGCGGGAGCGGATGGCATCACTTTTCTCTTTCGCTAGACGCTCCGTCTTCACCTCCTCCATGTATTCCAGCAGCGGGCCTTTGATTTGGAGCCACGCTTTCAGTGAGGGTAAGCAAGGATAGTCAGATCATGCGACGTGACGCACTTTTCTCGCTAACGGGCTGCGTCTTGCGCACCAGCTTGTGCTTCCCGAAGACCTCTAGGCCCAGATGGTCGATCTCTGCAGACCATCCTAGGTCAGAGAGTCGTCGCACGATCCTGGGTGAGGTGAGACGGACGTCGCATTGATCAGGCTATTCGCTCACTCTGCCTTCCTGATATCCCGAACTTGCTGCAACTCATCATCTCTCCCCGCCTGACGTTTGCTATCCCACGTCTCACAAAGGACTGCATGCTGGCGAGGTTATGTCGTTAGCATGTCTAGATTCAAATAACAGGACAGCGTACCTTGTTCATCTCTGCGTTGTGAGCTTCTTTGCTCTCGATCCACTGCTGTTTCTCTTCCCAAGTCTTGCTGTCGACCTCGTCATGCTGGTAAGCTTTTACCAGTTCGTCGACGGATGCAGTTGGAAATATCCTCTGTTCGCGTCGTTTTACTAGAAGTCATTGAGATCACACGTAGTCGGCAGTAGAACTTGGTACTACTTGCCTTGGATCCTGATGCAAGGAAGGACCGAGGCGAACGAGGTACGATATATGTATATGTGGCTGATACGGCCCGGAATCTCTTGCCGTCTCATCTCGGATTCCGAGACAAAGTTGCTTCTGTAAGCCGACATATCAGAGTCATTTTCCTCGCTTCAGAACTCGCACTCACTCGTTCAACATGCATTTTTTACAATATCGGATGCGCGCCGCCCAGGCAATGCTGGTGACACCCGGGGTTGAGCAGAACTAGAGAGATAACTAAGAGTTCTGTGAAGAAGGACAAGAAGAATCACGTACATGGCAAATCCTATCATATGCCAGGCTCACGAACTGCGGCACCGTCATGCCTTCGGCAATAGGTGGAAGGTCGGACGCTGCGGCATAGCTGTCTTTCCATATCCAGATGGACGACTTGTTCATGAGCACCGCTCGCAGCACCTTGGTGGTGCGAGAGACGTGAAGAAGATCGCGAGGGTGCATGCTCCGGAATATCTTTCGTGTAAGCGGTCAACGCCGGCTCCATGCCGGTACAGGAAGGAGACACACCTCAAAGAGAATATCCAGCGGCATCTGTGGGAGCGCGGCAAGTCGCCCTCGCGCGCGTGGCTTGTGAGAGGTCTTCTGCATGTTAGAGGTGCCTTTGACCTTGCGTCGCTTCCGCGCGGGTGGGATAGAGGCGTCAGATTCGTCACCGGATAGCCCAGCGGAAGGGTCTTCCTCATCGTCTGGGAGAGCGCTGCTGTTTGTGCCACGCGTCCCGTTAAGCCGAGAGGACCTTCTCATGTTGTTGTAGATGATGGTCGGCGGTCAAGAGGGAATCACGAACTCAGCGATCGTCCCGCGTCGGAACCGACAACGTCACGTGCAAATATTTCTCGGCAACGGGCCGAGTCGCCGACTCCCGAACCCAGTTCGTGCACGTGCCTTGCCTTGTCTGCAACCTCGAGCTCACCGCATACAGTAGTCGTCAGACCCCGTGGTACGCACACAGCTGCGCTGATTGAACGACGATTACTTACAGTCACCGCATAGATGAAGAAGCTCACACAGCCCTCGTTGTCCTCTACCGCCGTCGAGGTTTGTGGTCGTTCAAACCTTCCTCCTTGATCATGCCGTGTTGACCATAACCTCGCAGTCACCTTGCGATGAGGCACGCCGAACTAAAGTACAAGATCCTGCTATCTGCCGCTACGGACACGGTATCCGTAATGCAACGTATTGGCTACCAGTGCGCCCTCCATGGGCCGCTGGCGGTCTACCTGCTTGGAGAAGGGAAGCTCAAGGGACCGGTAGGGTATCAAAATGCTCGTGATCACTTGTTGTGGCTAACAACCTTGTACTTAGCCTTCCTGGGAAGTCTTCATCTTTGTCGACAGTTCCGACGATCTCGCGCTCATCCGCAGAGCTGTCCAGGACGCCGACAGCGACCACTTCGATTTCAGCGAAGACGGTATTCTCATGTATCACTGCAAAGACCCAGATTTGCTCCAGGGCCAGCGAAAGACAACGTACCGGGTCCATCTGTCTGTGACGCTGGATAACTTCACGTTCGCGCAAACGCCGGATCTCGTGACAGCCGGGCTGCCTTTGGTCCCAGATCAGTATCTCATCTACGAATTTCTCAAGTGGACGTCCCAGCGTAATCGGACAAGCACAGCGAAACCGGAAGCTTTACACAGATCGTTGGAAGCCCTTCTCAAAAGACAACGCGCGGGAGGCGATCAGCGTGGCGGCTTCACCGAGCAAGGCGCAAAACATATGTCAGAGATGATGGAATTGTTCACCCTGTCAGCTCAGAAGGGTCGTGCGCCCCCGCAGTCCGGTCAAATCACGGTTGAAACGGAGTCCATTGCGCCTACGCCCACCCCGCAGGGCAACCAGCCGAGAGCACGCCTCCCCAGGCTGACATCTGTGCCGGGACAGGCAGCCGCATCATCCACCGCCACAAACACCATTATCACTCAGCAGAGGGGCGTATCATCGGGGACTGCACGCGCGATGGAGGCTGCGTGGGCGGCTGTCTGCACCCTTTGGTCCCTCGGATATTCGGCGGCCATCTTCGGCGGCCTTGCTTGCTCGCTGTATGGCATCGAGCGTCCACCGCAGGTGCGCGGCTTGCGTGAACGTTGAGGTTTCTACTGATCTATCTCATAGGACGCCGACATCCTCGTCCTCCCGGGATATATGTGGTACGCCCCCGACCCAGAGTCCCTGAAGCGCGCGCTTGTCAGCATGGACCCAGTCCATTTCTACGCCAGGGCATCGAAGAATCCCGGAGCGACGTACCGAGTGCTGTACTACCGCAGGCCAGAACCCGGCGGCTTCACCTGCAAGGTCGACATCCTCCTCCCGGGGATCCTGCACCTCCCCGCGCTCGCCCCCGCCCAGATAATATGGATCGAAGGGTTGCCCGTCATCCCCTTCGCCCTGCTCCTTCTCCAGAAACTGCAGGCGTATGACGACCACCAGCGCTCTCTCGAACGCCACCACTTTGTGCGCTGGGAGAAGGACAAGGCGGACATCGACGAGCTGCTGGGGATTCAGGCGCGCGTGCGGGAGGTCATGGATGAGCGGCCTTGGGCTGACCGGGGCCTGTTTAGTGACGAGTTCATGGCGTTATCGGCGAGACGTGTGGAGGACTACGCAACTCGGTACGAGTGTCGCGCGCAGTGGAGGGATCTGGGATTCGCGGTTTGATCATACAGGATTCTGCCATTTTCTGTATTTCTGATTGCTTGTACTCGGGGCATCTAAGTGTATCTCACAGTACTGCGAAATATACAAACACGCTCACGCGCTCCTGCAACGCCCCTCCCGCGCCACTACAACGCCCCTACCGCGTGCTCGCCCCGCCCTCCCGCCCTTCCGCTGCGCCTTCAGCGTGGGATCAGCGAAGATGAACGTGCATCTTATGCGTCGTCGAAGGCAGTCGAGTCTGAGAGCTAGCAAGGATAAGACGTGTCGCGCTGATATTGTCCCGCGTTCTCGTGTAAGAGTAATCGTAGAAGATACAGCCGCCAGGGAGCGAGATGGAGGAGTAGTAGGCAGTTTGAGCCATCAAAATTGCCGTTTCTGGAAACGGAAATTCGTGACGCTGAAGAAGAAATTTCTGGTTTGCGGACCCATCTCAGGACGCCTCACCAAGATACTTTGTAGTACTGGAGATACACACTACGGAAATGCTTCTGCCAACTTTGACTTGAAGCTGACAGCGGTGAAGTGCAGAATCCGTGATCCAAAATTCGGATATGTGACCGGAAATTCCCGTGTCAAACTTCGTCGAGCGTTTTGCCCGGCTGCGAGCAGTATGCTGCCTCCCTATGACCTGTGACAGAGTAGCAATGTCAGTACCATTGCTTCGCACAGCTGAAGCGACCCCTGGGACGCAAAATGCACCGACCACAGCATGGACATGTAAGAGGGCCGCTTGCTGGGCCTATGCATTCGACATGCACTCCTCGATGCCCCAACGGCCATGCAAGTTCTATCATAGCATCACAAAGCGTTATTTGTAGTGTACATACTAGCCACACTGCGGCGGCGTGCGTGATGCGCGCGCAGTGCAGTGGACAAGGCCATGACCGGAATTTTCCTTGACTCAAAAAGGAAATTTATATACGGAATTTCGGCCCGGCTCAAACTCCCTAGTAGGGAGTTTGAGCCGGGCGGCACGGTTCGGGTTCACGTCGCGTGGCGTAAGCCACTAGCTGGAAAGTAGCCGACAAGGGAGTTATACGTGCGCACATAAGCAAGCAAGGAATTGCACTCGCAGCTTACTAGCGTTAAGCCGTCTTAAGGAGAGCGAGGCGGGACGCGACGCGACGTAACCGCACGTGACCGCGCGCGCGCACCCGGCGGGAGGCGCGGCCGGACCGGATTCCCGCCTTCTTACGCCTTGAAGCTGAAGTTGTCAAGCCTGCCTTCGACGGACACCTTCGCCTTCAGAATCACCTTAAACATCGAATTTATCTTTGCTGGATGCATCCTTTGTGGGACACAGTGGGGGTATATGGACATGTCCTGCTTCGGGTTTAATGTTTCTCGGTTACGCGGTGCATCTGCGACACGATCATCGCCGACGGCCATGTCGTCTCGCATGTGCGCCTGCCAACCGAAGAACGCCTCTCAATGCCAAATGGTCTGCAGATAAGGATACGCGTACTCCGAGCCTTATTCCCTAATAATGGATACCACTGGCGCTTGACACGATGCTCGCACATGCTGGATACGAGCACGTAGCACGCAGACTATTCGTACCATCCCCCGACAGACTGCGCCTTCGCTTCCTGCATGTGCGCTCTAGAGGGCCGGACGTGGTCTCAACCGAAGTCCGTCATGCGATGGTGGAGTGGCGCGCGAGACGCGACCGCGGTGAGCAAGATCGCCACCATGCACGGAGAATCCCTGACTCATCTTCCCCGCAGGCTTCGATCGTCTGGTCTGAGCACAGCCTTGGCTATTGTTCCATTCCATTCCCTGGACTATACCGTACGACGCCAGTCATCTTCAAGAAGCAGTTCCCCTCGCTGTACCAGGCCGAATAACCCACGCCCACGGCCATCCCCGCCCCCGAGCCAGAAGCTGATCCCCACACCCCGCGCTAAGTACCCTCCCAGTCCACCTGTCCATGGCACTCTCGCTTCCAAAGTGCGATACCCCCTATACTTGGAACAAGCCCACTCGAAGCAGCGCGTGTTCCCCCGCACGATGACGCGAGCCCGCGCCCGGCGCGTCCCCGGCTCTGCGTCGGGTCTCAACAACTGAAGCGCGACGTCTTGGAGCCTCCCGCATCGTCGCTACGGGGAGCACGCTTCCGCGCCCTCGTGCTCCCCGGAGGCGCTCGCGTGCGCATCCTAATTATGTCTAACAATAGCCCGCTGGTCTTCGCGCTCCACAGTGGAGACGCCGTTCATAAAAGGCGCACCCTCGTTGCCTTCATTTCCTCAACCATATCCCCCCTCGTCTTCACCGTCACCCGCTTACGCTCCTCGCCCAACGACCATGTTCGCCTACTTCTCGCTGCTCGCCACGGTCTCGCTCGCGCTCACTGCCGCGGCGTCGCCCCTGGCTAGCGTGCCCAAGGAGGGTCGCGCTATCCCCATGCGCAAGCGCAGCGGCTTGACTCTGGACAACGGCGTCTTCGACCACGACCGCGCCGTCGCGCTCACCGTCGCTACGCAGAACAAGCACCGCCAGAACCTGCTCAACCTCAAGAACAACCTCGGCGAGGGCGCGTTCCGCAAGGTGCGTTACTCGCTCTCCGCTTTCTTAGTACAGTCCTGACATGTGATATTGTAGGGCACGGTCATTAAAGACATCGCGTCGATCCCGGAGGACATCAAGGCAAAGCTCGTCCAGCGCCGCGAGACCGCGCTCGCCAAGCGCCAGGCCGAGTCGCTTGACGACGAGAATGACGCCGAGTGGGCGGGCGACATCACGATCGGCACCCCGGCGCAGAAATTCCTCATCGACTTTGACAGTGCGTAGCACCCCTTTCCTTCTTCGCTTCCTCGTCACCTCCTAACTTCTTATGTGCAGCCGGCTCCTCCGACCTGTGGGTCCCCAGCTCCGACTGCACGGACTCCGTGTGCAAGAAGAAGAACAGCTACGACTCTGGCTCCTCCTCCACCAGCAAGAAAGCCAGCGGCAGCTTCGAGATCGTGTACGGCGACCAGTCCACGGTCTCCGGCCCAGTGTACAAGGATACGGTGAAGGTCGCGGGCGTGAAGGTCACGGACCAGTACTTCTCGCCCGTCACCACGCTCTCCTCGAGCTTCTCGGACGACCCGATCGACGGCATCCTGGGGCTCGCGTACCCGGCGATCAGCAACCTGAACCAGGACCCGTGGTTCACAAGCGCGGCGTCGCAGGGCGCGGTGGACGCCAATGCGTTTGGGTTCTACCTGGCGTCGAGCGGCTCGGAGCTGTACCTCGGCGGCAGCAACGACGAGCTGTACTCGGGAGACGTGGAGTACCACGATGTGGACCAGAGCGAGGGCTTCTGGCTCCTCTCGGACGCGTCTATCTCGGTCGGTGGCTCGTCCGCGGCCGAGGGCTTCAGCACGATCATTGACTCGGGCACGACGCGTGAGTGCACTGCATCATGTTGCTGAAAGTAACGGCTGACGTGGACACAGTCGCCTACGGCCCGCCGTCCGACATCAAGAAGATTTTCGCTGGCATCGACGGCTCCTCCGTCTACGACGAGTCCCAGGGCCTGTACCAGTTCCCCTGTGACTCCGTACCGGAGGTTTCCTTCAGCTGGGGCGGCAAGGACTGGGCTATCTCTGCTGAGAAGTGAGTTCGCCTTCGTCCTACTTAATCCTTCGTACTGACGCGCTGCGGCAGCTTCAACCTCGGCACAACGGAGCAGGGCAGCTCGGACTGTGTTGCGTCCCTCGCCGGCCAGGACCTCGGTCTCGGCGACGACACCTGGTTGCTCGGTGATGCGTATGTTTTTGTTCAGTTTGTTATGGATGCTTTCGATGCTAACGATCGCGGCAGGTTCATGAAGAACGTCTACACCGTCTTCGACTTTGACCAGAACGCGGTCGGCTTCGCGAAGCTCGCGTGAGGGAGAGAGACGAGCTTGATGAGAGGGACGAGCTTGATGAGAGGGAGGAGTTCGATGAGAGGGAGGAATTTGATGATTTGCTACGAACAAGAGGCGCATACCACACACTGATCTCGCATGCCCTCGATGCGACTACCGCCTCACTTCGATTGTACCTTTCTCTGTACTAAGTTATGGACTACTTACGTTCTTGGCGGATGACAATGACTGTATTTATCCCATCGTCTGCTCTGTTTAATGCATTGTTATGTTCACTCTCGTTGTTGTTGTGATGTCTCGACAACTATGCAGTCTGTGACTATCCCTTCTATAGGCTCATGACAGCCTCGGCGGCTCACTGCTTTAGGACGCTGCCTCTGATACCGGTCGTTGTTCTGATACCTGTCGTTGCTCTTGTACCCGTCGTTGCAACTAACTGGTACCGGTCGTTGCCCTTCCCCTCGACTGTGAATCGCGCCATCTCAATGTGTGCGCACGGGTACTTACGCCAGGCCCGCGAACGCCATGCCCCCATGGCGCAGTTGGTTAGCGCTTCGTACTTATATGGGTAACATGATGCGACGGTCGCCAGTTCGAGCCTGGCTGGGAGCAGCGCCTTTTTGCTCTCTATGTTGCGGTGCGGTACATGGGAAGGCTGGAATGGACACGAAGATGAATCTGTTGGGCGTGATGAAGAATGAACGTGCTGGACGCGCTAAAGAATACATCCGAAGTGCAAAGTTCGCCAGGCAGCGCTTTCGCGACCACCGGCTTGCTGTATCGCTGCACACGCTCCCCACATGTATCTCATGTCGTACTAGTAGGACATCGGCGGGCAAGCCATTCGCGCAGGGACGAAACTTGCCACGACCGTGGCGTCGCATCAAAGTAGAACTGTCACTAGGGTACACACATCACGGATCCACCTCGTCCATCTGCGAAGGTATCGTCGTCTCTGGGTCCAGAACCGCCTGCACGACGAGTGATTCACGTCCAAACGGCGGCTGGCAGACGCTCTGCGTACCGCGATTCATGGCCGCAGTGTATGCATACGCTCGGGCAAGACAAAGGCGAACGGGTATGTCAAGAGGACCGTAGTCGCGAGCTGCAAATCGGCTTTCGTTCCGGTGTCTCTAGTCTCCTGCCCGATGTTCATGGTGGTGTCTCGCGCGACGTCGAGTTCATCACGTTGAGGAGCGCCCAATCACATCGGTCGCGCCAGGGATCGAAGTACAACCCCGACAATGATAGCGACGTAGCGCCTGCCTCGCGGCCAGGGAATTACAAGACGGGCTTCGATACGTTTTGCAATGCAGATTACATCAGTATATCTATTGTGGGAAGGAAGATCTCACGTCGCATACGGCAGATAGGCGACGCCCCCGTATCTGCCATCGTCAAAGCTCAGGGCGTAATCAGTCCCTTTCCTGTATGTCGCTCGACCATGCCTGCGCATTCGGTCAGTGTATACGTCAGGCAAAGAGCTGACGACTTACGCGTCGGTAAGATGCTCCATAAGCTGGGAGGCGGCCAGCGTCGAGGCCGCAAAGCGGGCGTGACAATGTACGCACATGCTCTCAACATGAAGGAGTCCAAGGACATCCTCGACGTAACTGCGAGCCTGGTTCGCATCGTCTTTGGAGAGGAGCTCGAACTTCAAGTCACGTTCAGTTAGACTGAGCTGGACAGAGTGAGCTTGCGCAGACGACTCAACGCGTAAGAAGACAACTCACTGCATACCGCCAAGTCATCGCGTACGGCCGTCCCTTGATTGGATGGTTCAGACAGGCGTACCATGGATCCAGCTCGTCCATCTCTTCGGGGGTCGCTGTCTTCGGATCAAGCCCTGCCAGCACGACAAGCTCCTTCACAATATGTCGGTGTGGCGCTCGCAGGAACTTCGAAGACCACGGCGTCTCTCTGCAAGTAGCGGCCAAACTGTCATGACCAAGCTTCGTGTTCCAGGGCAACCGTGTCAAGTCGTCCGATACGAGCACAAGCGGATACGAAAGGTTCGAGAAGCCGTCCTTGTATGCGAAGACTGTGGTCGCGAGTTTGAGGTCGGCTTTTGTCCATGATGTTTTCCGTCGTGAGGAATTGAGCACACCGACGAGGGCTGTGTCGCATCGGTCGCGCCAATCATCAAAGTATGACTGCGGAACAGCATCGAGAAGAGCGCGAAGGTCGGATTTGGTGAGGACTTGATCGTAAGGGGTGTTCTCAATAACGCGGGCGATCTCTTGAATGGTGACGATGTCTCCAAGGCCGGGAAGAACGGTCCGGAAGGGCTTGGCCAGACGGAATTCGCGGTACGCCTCGACAAGTATGTCACGGCGGGAGCAGAGTGCCGCCATCTTCTCCTGGGCGAGACGCTCAGTCTTCACCCCTTCCAAGTACTCCAGCAGCGGGCCTTGAATTCGGCGCCAGACTATCGGCAGAGGTCAGTACGACTTGTCAGTCAATGGAAATTCATATGGCGCACTTCTCTCGGTCAACGGTTGGGGCTTGCGCACCAGCTCATGATCTCCGAATACCGTCAAATCTAGATGACGAATTTCGTCTGCCCATCCAAGCTCTTTCAGTCGTCGCAGTATTCTGAAAGAGATGAGAAGAGACATTGTTTCATGGGCAGAGATCTTACTCGGCTTTCCTGACGTCTCGGGCGTTCTGCAATTCCTCGTCTCTTCCCGCCTGTCTTTCGGCATCCCACGCCTCGCAAAGCGCGGCATGCTGATAAGTCGCTTCTAGGTCAGTGATTGTCAAGGCAGGTAATCGAAATAACGTACCTCGTTGCTCGCTTTGACTTGAGCCTTTCTCTTCGCGATCCACTGACTCATTTCCTCCTCGCTCTGATATCGAACACCGTCCCGCTCGTAATCGGCGTACAAATCCAGCACAGATGCGATTGGAACCACTGTTTTGTAGTAACGTCTGTCTGAGTTCTTTCAGGTTATCGCCGGTGGTAAGCAAGGTATCACTTACCTGAGATCTCGAAGGAAGGGAAAATCATGAAAAATGAGCTCGTAGGGCTACATACGCTCATTAACTGTAATATGATGTTGTTGCTGGAATATCTGAGGCTGTCTTTTGGCGTGAAGTTCGCTCTGAGTAAGGGATGAGATCGGGGCCACCACACCTGACAGTAGGACACCATGACTGACTCGTTAAGCATGCATTTCCTACAACATCGAACTCGCGCAATCCAAATGATGCTGTTGACGCTCGGCGCGGAGCAAAACTAGAGCAATAGACTGAGACCTGTGTCGAAGGTAGAGAAAAGCCGTACGCACATGGCAGAACCTATCGTAGGCCAGGCCGACAAATTGGGGAACCGTCATCCCTGGAGGTACAGGTGGTAGATCGGATGCGGCGTGGCTGTCTTTCCATATCCAAATGGACGATTTGCTCATGAGCACAGAGCGGAGCGTTTTCGTCGTCCGAGAGGCCTGGAGGAGGTCGCGAGGGTGCATATTTCGGAATATCTGCCGCGTATATAGTCAGCGCATGTGCATCACGACGCGTCGACATCTGGTCGACACACGACCGGTCGCCGCACCTCGTAAAGGATGTCGAGCGGCATTTCCGGCAGAGCAGCCAACCGACCACGCACACGTTGCCTAGAAGGCTTCCCTCGTTTCTCTTGCCTTTCATCGGCAGTGTTGGCCTTGGCCTTTCGGCGCTTTCGTGCGGGCCTCCGGGCGAACTCATCGGCGGACTCGCCGCCGGAGAGCTCGAAAGATTGGTCGCCGTCGTCGTCTGCTGCCGTCTTGCGTATTCCATTCACAGAGGCAATCCGGAGAGATCTCCGCATGTCGCCTGAGTGTTAAACTGGTTCATGGGCAAGAGCAAGAGCACGATGCACGCGTCAACGTTCTCGATCACCTGATATCCCGAAATGCCGGCCGGAGACCCACGTGTTCTGTTTCGGTGCCGCCGCGTGTGACTACAATGAGAGCTCGAATCACCTTTGTCCTCCACCATGAGACGATCTTCCAGAATTGCAGCCGCATACCAATCAAAGCGTGCCGATCCCGTGCAACCCACGAATGGCAAGCCGTTGAGCGAGTCGCAGTCTCGCAAGCGGCACAAGCGCGTGGAAGGATCAAGTTCAACGCCACACTTCGTCAAAGGGCTCCAAGGAAAGCTGGCCAACATAGCTGAAATGCCTTTGGACATTCTGTTCGAGGTGCGTACTGATGTATATATCGGTCGACATTCACTGAATAGTCGGTCGTTTCTGGTGCCGGCGCTCACAGATCTTCGCATACGTGGATCCGGAAGATCTCCTCAACCTGTCACGTTTGACAAAGGCATGGCGAGCGTTGCTCATGAACCGTTCTGCGTCGCCAGTTTGGCGGCGCATCCTGGCGAAAGTGAAAGGTCTTCCATCGATTCCCGACGACATGAATGAGCCGCAGTATGTAGCACTCGTTTGCGGAAAGCACTGCGACGTGAGGTTGATCTCTCTGCACGTGTTCCTTTTGCTAACAGTTCTTGTGAAGTACTGCGGTAGCTCAATCGCGGTCAAGATTGCGTGGCTCGCACGGGTCGTGTATTGCAGGAAATGTTTTTCGAAGAAGTGAGTTACGCGCTTTCGTCCAATATCTAGGATCTCAACGTTACAGATTCTTTCCCTACTCGAATATGCCGGACACCTTTTCTCGTCTTCGCCACATCCTTCCGGACCAGGATGAGATGAGGCGCGTCGTCCCCTATGTGACGATAAAAGAGAAACGTATGTTGCCTCCACGAACATATCTGTCGAATCTAATCTCGATTTTTGACAGGCCGGGACCGAACCTGGCTCTACCGGTGGTTCTCCGCCGTAGCATGCAAGGAACTTATGGCGGATCTGAATCGGCCGCAAATGATCAAGGGAGATCAGCAATTCCTGCAAGACTATTGGAACGACAAGGAACAGCGTTTGGATAATATCAAGAAGGTGATGCAGTGCTCGATGGAGTGGAACAACGATGACTAACCCAGCCTCCGTAGCATGCCGCATTGTGTGAGAAATGGGAGCAAGATCGTCGGGAGGATAAGGAGAAAGACATGGAGCGTATGCGCAACCTTCGCGAGGAGGCGTAAGTCGAACGCAGTAGCGGGTTACGCTTATTCTTACGGCCTCCGCAGCATCCAACAGCGCTTGATTGACCTTGGGTGGGGGGACGAGTTCGGCAAATTGTATCACAACCCGCTTGGGCAGCACAGGAAGGTCAGGATCGCGGAGCCCTTGACTGAGAAACGTGAGTAATGTTCTGTGCATCATGCTACGTGCCCCACTGATCTCGCGCTGCCCAGGCTGGCTTGCGATAAAAGACGAACTTGTCGAGCTCATGCAGAACGCACAGCGCAGGCGCCTTGCAGAATTGCGGGAAGACGCCTTGGGGCAGCGCTACAGGTCGCTTGGAGAGCTTCTTGTCAACTATTACCGGTCGCAGCCGATGGGAATCATCCTACCGCGCACAGGAGATTTCGCAAATTTTGAGGCCCTCTCTCGTGTCATCGAAGGTACCCCTTTTGATCAGAAAGTGTCTGAGCACGACCTCCAGGATGCGCTGGAGGCTGTTCCGCGGTCTTCCTTCGACGAGTGGCACGCTCGGTGCGAGGACTCCCTTGTTGCCTTCATCCAGCACAGCATGCGGGACGATCAACTTATACGCGACGCGCTGGGCTTAGACGACATTACTCGGGACAACCTCCGACTCGCAATCATGGTTTACGGCACCAGCTCCTACGGAGATCCTATTCAAACTTACCCCCGTGTGTTGGTTTGGCCGCGGCTTACCAGAGTGTACGGGTGGATCGAACGACGGTGGTCTACCGATGAACTTGTCCTCCGTCACGAGTCTATCGCTATGGCTTGCCGGGCTGTGGAGCTGGCAGGAGGTGACGCGCAGACCATGACAGTCGACGAGATGGACGCGCTGGATCCGTGGTATTCCTTCGCCGGCGAGGAGAAGAGGCTCCTGAAGCGCCGCGCTTACCCGTGGCGCGATGCGGTACGTTTACCATCTGACTTTGTAGACCGCTTATGCCGATATTTTAACGTCCGTTCGTACAGATACATGATTCCCAGTTCAAGCGCATCAACAAGCTAATGCTACTGGGACCAGAAGATACGGCCGCTGCTCGTGCTTGTCTCGCTGCCTCCAAGTGCGACGTGTTTTTTCCCGACAGTATCGCTCAGTGCGCACACTGCGAACAGCGACCATTGTGCTCTGGGGAATTATACGCACACCTGAAAAGAGCGTGAGTCATTGTGAACCATAGGGCTTCGCAGATAGCTCATTTTTTGCTCTCCAGGCATGTCATAGATCGTCCAAGGAGGCAGGACTTCGTTGCCGGTCCCGATATACATCATCACGCCACAAGGGCGCCGGTCGATTTGCCCCTGGCAATCGCCTTAGCGCACGGCGTAGAAGCTGTGCCCAACCAGTGCACTTCAGCTTGACCTTGTCGTCAGATCGCGGTGAGGTCCTCATGAGGTGAGCTCCTTCCGCACCACTTTGCCGTGAATTGACGCGCAGTTCAGACTTAGCGCAAGTTTGCGCTAGCGACTTTGTTCATCGAAGGCTCGAGGTAGTTTGGATAGGCGGATAGTATTCTCTCTAACAAACGTTCGTCTGATATAGCTGAAGGAGCGAGAACATATGTAAGCAGCTTCCCGTTGTGTTAACTATAGAGACGCTGCTGGATCCACATATGAAGCGGCACTGTCGCGTGTATATACACTGGTATATACAGGCGAAGAGGGGCGGGGATAAGGCAGTAGACGATCGCCGCGCGTAAAATGATCGACGGCGGACGTGTAGCGGGATCGCGCGAACACGCTCTGGGCAGCAGCGCCTGCTGGCTCCGCGGCCAAATCCAGATAGAGGCAGAGTGGGGTGGCGGGGGTGCGCACGGCGGTGTGCGCTCGTGCTAACGCGCGCATGCCAGAGGCGGGGCAAGATATCTTTAGGGCGATCGGAGGGTCTAGTTGACTTGCATTCTGCGTCGGACGCGCATGCGCTGGCACTTGCGTTGGGGGAAGGGGGCAAGGTCTGTCTGGAAATGGGAAACCCAGCGGGTAATTCGGTAGTAGGAGCGTGACTGCGAGATCGAAAGCCCTCAGCAGTACATACTCGCCGAGTACCGCACCGCGAATGCCCGGTGCGATGAGTACTCGAGCGGTGGGCGCTCGGCGAGATGCACGGCTGGGGTGAAGGGAAGGGTGGGAGGGAGGCAAATTCATCACAGAGTGAGAGGACGGACGCTCACTGCTCGACGTGACAGCGCGCGCGCGCGCGCGCAGCAGTGAAGTGTGGGATGCGAATAGCTGGTGCATGCGCGCCAGCCGCCGTTCGCCCAGCGCGCTTATGTATAAGTACACTGTACAGTAATTCAGCTTGAGAACGGAGGGCAAAGTGTAGTCGTGCACCTGCAGCGCGTCCGCGCACCCATCGTCGGACGGGTTCTCTCTTACATTGAGGTAATTGAAGTTGTTGTAGTGCGCATCGCGTGTTGCGGGCCGAGATTTATCACGTAGCACTCTGCAGATGTGTAGAGAAATGGTGAGAGGCGGGGCCAGCCCGAAGCGCCTGTGGGTGGCTGTGGACCTGGTTAAGAGGTTCGCCGGACGGCGATTCCCCGGCCCGGCCCGCCGCGCCTCCTGTAATGCGGCCAATGTCGACGGGCTCAATGCGCTTGGCATGTTTCACAACTGAGGACAGGAATGAGCAGTGGGAGGTCCCGGAAAATTCATAGGATACGCTGAAGTATTTCTGTGAGCTGAGCGGGACCTTTCGTGACGGTCGTCTCAAACGCGCGCGATCACCTGACTTTCGGGACCGAGCCGTGTCACGTCATCGCTTGAGGGTCGCCTTTCTTTGTTCACAGTTTGTCCTCAACCATGAGGAGGTCCTCCCGAATCGCTGCCGCATCCCGTCCCAGATCATGCGACCCAGCTCAAGACGCTTCTGTGGTCCACAAGCACACCGTAGATACCGAAGCGCCGGGCGACAAGGTCGCGCCGCCGCCTCGCAAGCGATGCAAGCGCGCCGACGGTCCAACGCGTCGCTCATCGAAGTCCCACGGGAAACCTACTGGAAGGCTGGCATATATAGCTGAGCTGCCTATGGAGATCCTACTTGAGGTGCGTACGGAACTATAGTAATGTCGATGATCGCTGAACATTCGCGTATTTCCGGTGCCTACAGATCTTCGCATGCGTGGGCCCTGAAGACCTCCTTCACCTCTCACGTTCAACAAAAGCATGGCGAAGCCTGCTTATGAGCAATACTGTGGCCTCGATATGGCGGCAAAGCTTATCGTGTGTGGAAGGTCTGCCGCCAACTCCGAAGGACTTGAACGAGCCGCAATACGCTTCTCTCGTCTGGGGAAGGCATTGCTACGTAAGAGCACTCTCCCTGCGCATTTTCGTCTTGATGGATCGCTGATTGTCTCCGCATAGTACTGTGGTAGCTCGCGCGCCATACAGAAGGCATGGATGGTACGCGTGCTGTACTGCAAAGACTGTCTCTCAAAGGAGTGAGTTAAGACCTGTTCCCTTTATACACAATCTCAACGCCTTAGATTTTGTCGCCTCGAGGACTTGCCGGCCTGCGCCGCTCGTCTTCGTAGCGTGACCTCAGAGAAGGCTCCACTGAGACGCATCGTTCCCTATGTACTCGTCGAAGATAAAGGTATTTATCTTCAGCATGTGCACTCTGCCTATATTGATGTCTACGCTTGTCAGATGACGTAGACCGGGTTCGTTATTTCTCTATAGAAATCGCCAAGCGATTTGCTACAGAACTGGGACGGCCCAAAATGATCAAGGGAGGCCCCGAAATGCTGCAAGCGTGGTTAGACAAGAACAAAGAACACTTGGATGGCGTGAAGGAGGTGATAGCGCACGTTACGTCAAGGAAAGAGAACCTGACCCGACATTTTCAGCATGCTGTGCTTTGTGGGAGGTGGGAACGAGGATTGGAACGAAGTCGGCAGAAGGAGAAGAAGAATGACATGGAGCGGCGGCGCGACCTTCGCCAGCATGCGTATGTTGACTGTATAGCTCTCACACAATTATTCTTACCATATTTACAGCATCAAAGAGCGTTTGATCGATCTCGGATGGGGGGATGAGTTTCGCAAGCTGTCTTTCGACCCGCTCAAAGGGCAAAAGCAAGTCAGGATACTGCAGCCCTTGACAGATGAAGGTGCCCTGTCTTCGCAGGCATTGTGCTTCCATTGACTCTCACTGACTTCAACATATCCAGGGTGGCTTGAGATCAAGGATCAACTGGTTGCCCATATGCAGAGCGTACAGCGCAAGCGTCTCGAGGATTTGAAGCCCTACGCCTTGCAGGTACGCTACCGATTACTCGATGAAGTCTGGTCGGACTGGCGCAAGTCAAAACCATTCGGGGATATATTGCCCCGCTCAGGCGACCTCGCAAAATTCCAATGGGTCTCTCGCGTCATCGAGGAAACCCCATTCGACCAGGATGTATCTGCTGACGACCTCTTGGACGTGCTGAAAACCATTCCGCTATCATTCTTCGACGAGTGGCGCGCTCGTTGCGAGGACTCCCTCGTCGCCTTTCTTCGGGACAGCATTCAGCAGGATCAGTCCCTACATGATGTGCTCGGCTTGAACGAAGTCACTCGAGACAGTCTCCGACTCGCGATTATGGCGTACAGCACCAGCCTCTACGAGGAAACGGTGCACACGTACCCGCGTGTGTTGGTTTGGCCGCAATTGACGAAGTCGTGGATGGGGCCCCTGGAATACCAGTGCCAGTGGACGATCAAGCGCCTTGCTCTTTGCCGCGGACCCATTGCTCTGGCGCGCCGCGCTGTAGAGCTGGCAGGGGGTGACGCGAAGACCATGACGGTGGAGGAAATGGACGCGCTAGATCCGTGGTACTACTTCATCGGCGAGGACAAGGATGGGATGCGCCGCGCTTACCCGTGGCGTGACGTGGTGGGTTTAGCGGTCGTCTTATGCTGCCAGTTTCAGGGGTTCTGATGTTCTTGGCACAGATACTTGAACGCGAGTTTACGCGCATCGACCAGCTAGTGCTACTCGCGCGGGAAGACACGATCGCCGCCCGTTCATATGTCGCTACCTCCATGTGCAAGGTATTCTTTAATGACGGTTACGCCCAGTGCACGCACTGCGAAGCGCGATTCTCGCAATCTGTGCTATTATACGAGCACTTGCAGTCAATGTAAGCCATTGTGTATCGCTAAGTCTTGTATTTCAACTCAGTATTCACAGCCATAGCGTGGATCCTCCGACGAGGCAAGACTTCGTCGCCGGTCCCGATATTCATCATCACGCCACCAGAGCGCCGGTCGATTTGCCTCGGGCGAGTGTTCCCGCGCACAGCGCGGAAGTTGTACCCGACAAGGGCACCCCAGCTTGACCTTGTCGGTCGGTCGTGGTAGGAGATCGAACAAGGTGAGTTGCTTCCAGGCTACTCTGCCGCAAATTGACACGCAGTTCAGGCAAGCTCGCACTATCAATTTTATTTACCGAAGACTTGAGGTAGTCTGGATAAACCAAGCATTCTGTCAATGTCTCGTCTGAATATGAGCGAGAAAGCATGGAATCAGCTTTTCATTGTGTCAATCGCCAAGGGACCCTGCTGGAACTATGCTCTGGGCCAAGCGCGCTTCTCTGCCGTGCTCACTACGCTGGGTTGGGATAAGCAATACAAAGTAATTATTCACGATGATGCGCGACTACAGAGGGAAAGACCCGCGTCGCGTACTAGCGTACGCGGGTTTCCTGCGGGTCACCCACCAGTCGTAGGCCAAAACGGCATAACGTCCTGCGCGATGGCATCCGTTGGCACGCAGCTACTTTCACTGGATCAGATGAGTTAAATGGTACAATGGTATATCATCAGATAAACGGAGTAGAGGGGACGGGGACCGGGCGGTGGACGATCGATGAGCATAGACCTATTGACGTCTAGCGGGCCCGCGCGTAACCACGGACACGGCACATCGACGGCGTCATGTTGCACGCTCTGCGCGGCAGATCCTGCTGGTTCCATGCCCAGCTAGAGGCGGCGTGGGGTGGAGGAGGGCGTATGGCGTTGTCCGCTCTTGCCAACACGCGTGTGCTAGTTGAAGCGCGACAGTGTATCTGTAGAGCGACTGGAGGGCCTAGTCTACATGCACTTCGCGCTGGCAATTGCGTTGTGGGGTGAAGGCTGTCTAGAGAGGGCAAGGTCAGCGTACAGTGTGACTGGAGCGTGCTTGCGAGATTGAAAGCCCTTAGCTGTGCATGCTCGCCGAGTACCGCACCGCAAATGCCCGGTGCAATGAGTACTCGAGCCGTGGGAGCTCGGTGGGGTGAAAAGTTGGGTAAAAAGGGGAGGGGGATGAAGGGGAGTATACGAAAGCTTACGAGGAAGCGCATGCGCTGCTCGACGCGACGTTGGGCGCAGACCGCTGGCGCATGTGCACCGGCCTCTGTTTGCGCGCAGAGCACTATGCTGTACAACTTCAGCTGTAAACAGAGCGCAGTGTGTAGTCCTGCATCTGCAGCGCGTCCGCGCGCGCACATCGTTGGACGTATTTTGTCTTCTATCGAGGTCGCTGTGGTACGCATCGCGAGCAAAGAGTCGCCGTATGGCCGTCTGAAGTCGTGTGGCAGTAGAGAATGGCACGACGAGGAGGGGAAGGCCGTGATCGAGGGAGAAGAGATGTTGACGACGAGGGCCGCGAGGCTCGGCGGCGACCCCCGGCCCACCAGATGCCGCCCCTCGCGGCCAACATCATCAAGCTTGTTCCCAAAATCCGAGGATAAGAATGGGCAGCGGGTAGTCTCGAAAATGCATAAGATACCTCCATCATTTGGTGAATATGGACAGCGAAAGGCCAGAGCTGAGCGGAACCTCCAGTTTCGGCTGATGCCATTGGCACGCGCGATCACCTGACCTTCGGGACCGCATTGTGTCACGTCATCGCTACCTGATCGGCGTGGCCTCGGTGTCTCGCGTCTTGTTCAGAACCACCACCGAAGAGCATGCGAAGGTCATCCAGGATCGCAGCTGCATCCGGTGGCAATTGTGAAGGCTCTGATGCAACCCACTCCAGTCACGCTACGAGCGACGTACAATTCTTCGAGCTTCCCCCACCAACTCGCAAGCGGAGCAGACGTGCTACAGACTCTGCACAAGCACCAAACACCAAGCGACGCAAATATGCAAAACCGGTATACATAAACGGAATTCCGCTCGAGCTTCTAATCGAGGTGCGTGCGCTTGCGTGGGTCGCGAGAATCGAACGACTAAACATGCGGGCCATAGATCTTCTCCTACCTGCATCCTCACAGCCTGCTGAACGTCTCATGGTCGACCAAGGCGTTCCGGAATATACTCATGAGTCGTTCCATGGCCACCATATGGAAAAACAGCCTGGCGAGCGTGCATGGCCTGCCGCCGGTCCCAGATGACATGAACGAGCCTCAGTATGTCGAGCTTGTTTGGGGAAAAGCATGCCATGTGAGTGGAAAGCCGTCATCTCTTCTTCCTTCTGACTCATGTGTCGCTCTAGTATTGCGGCAGTACAAAGGCGGTGACCTGGTTCTGGGCCACTCGTATACGGTACTGCAAAAAATGCCTGGACACACGCTCGATGTTCGTGGCTTTCTTCCCACTTGATGCCCCTGTTCATGATTCACAGCTTTACTGAATATCACCATATGCTCGATTACGCGGGCGAGCTACGCCGTGTCGTGCCCCGAGTATCTGCTATAGAGGAAATCATACCACCTGTACATGCAAAGGAATTTCGTAAGTCATCGTCTGTTTTCTAACAAACTGCTGACACATGGGCCGTCAGGATACCGAAGATGGAACACCATCGATCTCTACCCCGTCAATCTGGTCAAGCGCTACGCTGCAGAACTGCAAGAGTTGGGGATATCAGACGGGAAACCTGAAGCAGCGGCCGAACAATGGGTGCACGAAAAACGGGAGCGGCTCATCTCCGTCAAGAAGGTAATGCTTGCTCTCTGCTTATTAAAGTGCCACACCTGAAAGGAGGCGTTACAGCACGCCGAGCTTTGCGAGGGGTGGGTCCAGCGCCAGGAAGCCGAAAGGAAGGCAGAGATCGAACGGAAGCGCAACCGCAGAGAACAGGCGTACGTTTCTTGACCATCCTGTCGTATTTTGGATGGGCTAATTCTGCATGCAGCGTCATACAACGCTTGACGGATCTGGGATGGGGCGAAGAGATCTCTCTCCTCCCTCGTGAAGCGATAGGGCAGCAACCGTCTGTGCGCCTTGCGCAGCCACTGACGTTGACGGGTAGGCGTCCAGTTTGATCATCCCGTCAGATCTCTCACACGTAACACAGCATGGGCGTACATGGAGGATCGCCTCGTCTCTTTCTTGAGCACACATCGGGAGCAGCGCCTTTCGAAACAGCGCACGCTCGCTATCCGTTCCCGCCATGACCTGCTAGCTCAGGTATACCCCGTGTTTCGACGCACGAAGCCGTTCCGCGCCATCTTGCCTAGTGCTGGCGACCTTGCGAAGCTCGAGGCTGTTCAACGGGTCATTCTGGACGTACCGTTTGACCAGGAACTGCCAGAGCGTGCGCTTCTCGACGTATTGTGCTCGCTTCCGCAGACCGCCTTCGACGACTGGCATGCACAAGCGGAACAGAAAGTATTGGAGCTCGTGACAGAGCGTCTGAAGATCAGCGAGAGCACGAAGGATGCGCTTGGCACGTTTACGCCTACTCTAGATACCCTCAAGCTAGCGACAGCCATTTTCTCGGACGGGTTTAGTTCGCATAACCTCACGTATCCTGCAGTGCTTGTTTGGCCGAAGTTCAGCGGCAATACAACCGCGCAGATATCCCGTGGAGCGTTTCTAACCTGCGCTTCGGCAACACCAGCAACACTTTGGCACGACGCATGGTAGAGCTGGTGGGAGGACATCCTCATACGATGACTATCGACGAGATGGATAAGCTTGATCCCTGGTATCACTTTGCCGGGGATCCCTACAGCGACCGTAGTATGGCGTACTCGTGGCGATGCGTGGTGTGTATCATTTTGGCATTCAGTGGCTCTCGTCTGATGCATGCAATTTTAGCTGTCCAACTATCTATACGATCGAGAGAATCGGCTATCGCTTCTCGGTCCTAGTGATACAGCCACGGCGCGCGCATGCTTGGCGGCCAAGGCCTGTAAACTGTACTTCCGTGGCAGAGACGCGCTCTGCGCTCACTGCAGCGAGCGGTTCTCGGAATCCGAAGCATTGTATGGCCATCTTCGAGAAGCGTGAGTGTTCCGTTCCATGCGTGGTACCGTGAGTACTCAGCTTTCACGCAGACATGCAAGGAACCCAGCTACCTTGCATGATTTTGTTCCCGGTCTCGACATCGACTACGCGTCCACGATGTGCGTCACTTTGCCAGTAGAGCCTTCATCTCAGGTCGGTATAGTTGGCAACTCCGGCCGGGAATAGCGCATGTCATGACGGCGGATTCATCTCGTCTGACCCTGTATGTACACAGCGTGGCAAGTTTGTACGGCTACTGTACTTACTTACTTGATTTGTTCACGAGTCCCGAACATGGTAGATCTGTGTATCCAAACATCTGATGATCAATATGTATTTAGGTAAAGCAGTGCTCGCCTGCAATTTCTTGTGACCGTCTATGGAGAATACCGGCGTAAATTGAACAATGGCGTGTTGGGTCACATGACCGCGTCCTGCAATGTGACCAAATAATACCGTGACCGGTTGCCGCACCTTGTCCTCTCACCACCATCATCCACAAGCCAACGATGCCGAGACGATCGGTGAGACTCTCAGAACCCACTTCAAGACAGCTAGGGCGTACCTCCGATTCTATTCAGGACTCCAGCGCAGTCAGTGGCGTTGTCGGCAGCGCGTCGTCGAACAACGAGGTGGGCGTTCGTCAGGAAGCTGAGGTGCCGCGTGTGAACGTGCCTTCATCTCGGGAGCCCATCGAGGTGTCTGGAAAAAAGAAGAAGAACAAGAAGAAGAAGAACGGTGTCGTGACGAAGGAGCTTGCGGCACACAAGGCGAACACCGTGAAGCGCGCGTTTCTCGCCGATTTGCCGCTAGACACTCTATACGAGGTATGTGAATGCTCGTAGCACATATATCACTCGCTTACGCTGGCCTTCCTTCTGCTCCGCTCGCTTGCCCTTCAGATACTCTGCTGGTTTCCTCCGCAGTCCTTGCTGCACATGTCGCGGACTTCGAAGGACTTCAGGAACATTCTCCTGAGCCATTCTGCGCGGTTCGTGTGGCAGAAGAGCATGGCCCTCGAAGAATCCTTTCCTCCTGTCTTGAAGGGCATGAACGAGCCACAATTCGTCAGCTTGGCCTTCGACGAAATATGTGATGTGCGTGATTCCTCGTCGTCCCCGACTTGCTCCTGAAATGGACGGCTTTCTAGCGTTGTTGCGCCACCGATGCCCATACGATTGCATGGCGCGAGGGAGCGAGATACTGCAAGCCATGCCTGTATAAGCAGTACGATGGTCTCGCCCTGTTTTAGGGCCACGCGCTAATGATCCCTGTGCAGCTTCTATACATATGAACAATTTGTCGCATTCGACCAGAGCGAAGTACAACGACACCAACCGCTGTACAGGATATCCTACTATGATGTAGTTTATCCTGCGTTCTTGAGTGCAACTACAAGCCTCGGTCAGTCTTTCTCTTCTTGGCGTCGACGACCGGCCACTGTCTGACGAGTCTCTACAGAGCGTCGGCAGGAGGAAGTTTTCTTTCCACGTAATACTGTTCATCAGTATAACGTCGAACGCCTCCGTATCGACTCGCATGAGAAGCTCGCGAAATGGTTCACGGAGAAGCACGCACTCTATGCTGAATATCATGGTGTACGTTCGAAAGCTCCTGTCAATCTTTGACTGACTAAGAATTGCATCTAGTACCACTCTGCATGCATAGCTTGGGAGCAGGTGCATCACGCGCGCAAGGAAGAGGCACTACGTCGCGAGCAATCAAACGGTTGATGGAGAATGGTGCGTCTGAAGCTTGCTGTACTCCGATGGCCTTTTAATATGATATCTTCTAGCATGGAAAGAGATGCGGATATTCTCTCCGCCGTTTTCGAACGGTGTATGCGAAGCGTCTCCGCGTACGCCGGCGAAGAGGAAATGTGAGAAAGAGACTTGAGACAAGTAATGGACAGGGCTCCGCTAAGATAGAGCTTCGTCTAACTGCTTACCGCAATACTACGCTTGCCTCTCAATAATTAGGGCGTCGCTGTCCTCACATATACGGTCTGAGTCGGTTGAGGTGAATGTCCGCGGCAGCGATAACACCGCTCATGATGATGGTGCATATGCTTGTCTGACGAACTATTTATCTGTGTTTTTATGCGACTCCATGGTAGCCTTGGTATGTCCATTCCTGTGAGTCTCAGTTCGGATCTGGGGACGGGCTGTTCAACAATGTTTGCTCTTGTTAGTCGCCGGCTCGTGATCGGCCCGGGAAGGATACACTTCTCACGGGTTGCTCTTCTTCCGGACGCTCATCCTGTGTTCCAGCATTTTCGAACACCCTGAGGTATGTTCTGCACCGCGAAAATCCCTAACTATCCTCATCCAGACTTTCTGCAGATCTTCCTCTGTGCTCACGGCGATCTGCACACGCACGTCAACCTCTCGCAGCCTGAAGGAGTGTGCTGATACTATGGACCTGCGCACGCGCTATTGTCCCAACAAGGTGCTTGCGGGCGTATTGTCGCGACTTCAAGTAGCCTTAAAGGCGGACGCTACGGCTACAAGGCGGTCCCCCACTATCCGACCCCTCATCAAGGATGCGCTACGACATCTCAAGACAGGCGCCATGAAGATCTTACTCCGCGATCCACCACGTACACCGTTGATCGAGTTTGCGCTCACCATCGATGCTCTCTCTATCGTCTCTGCACTCATCTCCTTTGTCATCATCACCGACCTCATTGATCTCGGGTATCACGAACTCTGGGTCTTATCCGAGACTGAGGATGCGGTGTGGCCACGCGTCCTTCAGTGGACGGGATATCTGCTCCCCCTCAACAGCGGCCTCAGCCTATCCTCCTTCCCGCCCTTGTCAATCATGTCTGAGGCCTTCGACACGATTATCTGTATCTTCGATCGACTGAGTAGGGTGCCGTCTGAGCGTGCCCGGCCCATCGTACTCTCTGGCGGTCACAACGCGATACACGACATCGTCACCCTCTGGCTGAACAGTGCCGCTCTTCTCGGGGAGAATAAAGATGCGGAGGGAGAATTACGTCTGTCTAGCTGTTGCCGCCTTCTGAGTGCTCTCTGGCCGGTGCTAGGTGTGGAGGAAGAAATGCGCGCCATCCTCGTCGCATATATAGTACGCGCAGTGAAGGGACATCCGCGGCGGCTTTTCCGCATCATCAGCTCCCACGTCGACGCTCTTGCCAAACAACTTAACTCGAAGACGTGGACGGACATGGGACAGCTTCTCTGGCCGATGATTGCGCTTGCTCTATCACCAGAACTTCACAGCGGTGGCTTTCCGCGATGCATGATTCGCTCAGGCATCTGCATCCTGCGGGTCGCGATAGCGGATTACCCCGGTCTCTGCCCGACATCGCATGACGTTCTTTGTAAACTGTGCTCCCACGACTTCCGTGCTCTCCTCTTCGCACTCGATCTCGGCCTGTTCGCTACGCTAGTTGATTTACGCGCTACGGGAACTTGCGAGGACTTTGCTGTGAAGGAAATGACGGAGATCATCAGCTTCGCGCTCGTCTTCCCTCGCGCAGTTCAGCATTTCCACGACGGGCTCCCGGAGGGTTACCGACTTTCTGATACAGCATGCCACCCGAATGAGCAGGAGCTTCTTAAACTTGCAGATGAAAGGTTTGAGATGTTGCAGAAATTCCGCGCCAACGAATTCTGGTGCCGCCGCCGGGTTCTATGCGTCAATATCAACGTACGTGCTTGGTTAGTGCGACCGCTCTGCCGTACTTAATATCCTGCAGTGCACAGGTCCTCGAAGCACAGGCCTTCGCGTACTTCGCGCGTGTCCGTGCGGGGATGCACTCTATTGCTCGCGTTCTTGCCAACGTTTGCACTGGAACTCCGATCATAAGACTTCCTGCGCCTTAGAAATGTTCGTTGACGAGCAGACTGGTGAGCCTTCCGCCCGGTTCATGAAAAAGTTGTGCTGACTCTCGCGGACAGCGCCTCTCAAGCTGCGCGACCTCAATTTTCTTCAATTTCTCTCGTATTCTTATATGAGTAGAAATTATACCCGGTTCGTCGCGGAACTCAATGGTGCACCTCCATTCGTCACTTTAGACCTCAGCGCGAGCGCGACATTCGAGGGGCTTCAAGCACTCGACTTCGACGCGCAAGGAATGCAGCCAACAGCGATTGTGAGGGTGATATATGTGGAGGAGAATGATATGCGAAGTCGCGTATTCAGATTCGAATTTCCGTAGGATTTGGACGAGGAAGACTCGGAGGACCGTGTCCGTCCCGTAAGTGGGCGGGACGGGGACGGTTCTCTGCCTGTATGACAAGTCGTTTGATGTCACCTATCGATACTTACCTATTGATTCCCGACTTGTCACTGCTGGTCTGGGTCTGGAGCACAGTTTGCCTTTGTAGGTCCTACAGTGTACACGCGCGTCGTCGGCAAAGTCCGGAAATCGGAGCATGTCCTGATTGGGCGCGCGCCTATTGTTCTTAGCCTCCACGACGCCTTGACGGTCATGATGCTTTTGTTCTCGTGCTACTCCTGCGGCAGGTCTTCGTCCTCTGCTTTGTCCTCGTCACCTTCTTCTTTACTTCCATGTCTTTCGCTCCACCTTTGCCTGGGGCGTACGCCGTCGTTTGGCTAGACCCAGTCGCCAGCCTCCAAGGGCTTGATGATCCCGTTGTACGGGAGCAGTGCCAGAGCATGAAGTGTGGCAGGTATATTGCTTGCTTAACGGAGGTGCGCCACATCCTTTTCTGCTTGGTCTGGTACTTACGTGTTACACATAGCCGGTCAACACGATCGCAACGACCCTCCATCACTGCACTTGCCACATCGACTTCGTCGTTCAAGGTCTACCCACGGACGATCCCAGCAAGTTCTACCATCGCTCACTATCTGTGCCGATTCTACCCAATACCTCACATCCCACCGACCGTCGTCCGATGCACGCATTTCCGCCATTGCCCTGGAACGACTGTTATCACGCAGCCCCCTACCACATCACGGCTCGGTGCGAGACCGGCATCTCCAGAAATCACCCTCAGAGCTCTCTGTCCCTAGATGAGGCTGCGGTCCTCAGCGCGTTCATGATCAACGACAACGGCTATGTTCTCCGGCAAGAACGCGCCCGAGACGCAGGCAAAGAGACTTCGTATCCCCCGCCTCCTGATCTCAGCGAAGACCTGCTGGAAGAGATCGAATACGCCGACAAGCGGCTGCCGATGACGGAGCCGTGGTGGTATGCGGTGCTGGGCAAGGACAAGCACGCAGACGTCGACCCTCCGGAGGATGCTACACCGCCTTATGGGACATCGACTGCTCATGCAAACCCACCGTCCGCTCGCGCGCAGCAATCTTCCGTTGCGTCCGAGGAGGAACCCGCCGGCGGCGACATTGCCGATCTCTTCGCTGCCATCCCCTCGTGCGAGGGCACGCGCGAGTTGCTGCCCTTCGTGCGGTATACTTACGACTTGTCGAGTCTTGATAGCCCGCCTGATCCCTCCGGCTTCTTCGAGGAGCTCGCCCAGCTTGACAGGTACGTATGACTGCGTTTCGCGTGACAGTGAGCTAACGCGCGCACCCAGGATCAAAAGCGACTTTATCGAGCGGTACCAGCAACGCCTGGAGGAGGTCAAGCTGGAAGACGACGCATATATTGCGTCGCTCGAGGCGCGTGGTATGCGCGTGAAGGGTCGGCGTCAGACGCGTTTGAGGAGGTTGTGGCGAGTAGTCGGTGAACTATGGCCAGCGCTTGTCTCGCGTGTTGGTCTGACAACTCACGCAGGACCTTATCTTCATTGGCCGTTCGGGCAGCTGAAGAAGCCCGTCAAGAAGAGCGTTGGCCTGCCTTCGAGGATGGCGCGCATCTACGACCGTCCCTTCTCAGCGCAGATTTGTCTCCCGCGCCCGCCGTTCGTGGAAGCTGAGCGTATAGTCTGTAACTTAGCTTGCCGCTTGCTTTTCTACGTTGAATAATTGTATTGTCCTTCATATTCGATGGCGTGGTCTCGTTGGTCTACTCGTCTGTTAGCCTCGCTTACACAAATGCTGTTTTCGTGGATCTCTGCGAGATTCGTGAAGTCATATCTCTCGTAAAGGTGATGTACGTTCTGATAAATATATTTTGTCGATTATCGATAGGATCGTCAAGGTTGTGGATGGACATTCAGCGCCTTCCCAGCCAGCAGAATCGAAATCGACAAATAAAGCCAAATCAAGGACAAGGATCCCGCTGTTTGTTCGTGCTTGCCGTCCATTGTTCTTTGGACCGTACAGTCATCATGCCCGCCGACGTTAGCCGCATAAAACTTGCTCGGCGTCTCTCTCTCTGCTTTGCGTAACTGTTTACTCCATATCGAGCTCTGCGACGCCGGCGACGATGTGACACCTACGAGCTCAATGGTTGAGCTGGCTTTCGAGAAGTTCAAGCGGAGTCAAAGTCTTCGTGCTTCGCCCTTGGGGACGCTTGCAGAACCCGGAATATGTGAGGCGAGCAAGGGAGGAAACTCTCAAGCAGATTGCGTAATCGCTGTCTGGTTCTCGGGCTGTGTCTGACGTCTTGCAAGCGGAAATGAAGCCTCGCCCTAAGACCCGAGCCCGAGGTTCGGTGGATCGTGAGGCGGCTCTCGCGCGCGCGCGTCGCGCGAAGAAGAAGCCGCTTAGCGGGCTACTGTAGACTGGGGGGGAAGCCGACGCCTATTGTAGTTGCGGTGCGTGTGCGTACTCGTTCATTCGGGTTTCGCTGCTGACCTGCAGACTCTCAGTACGCTTCGCCAGCCTGCATGGATCAAGCCCGACATTGAACACCTCCTCCTGGACAGCCGAGGTTCCGGCTCGACGGGACGTCCTTTCCCTTCCCTCACTTTTGGCTAGACGTCGTCCGGCGGTTCATTTTGGCTCCCATTTTTCGATCGAAAGCGACGTCCAGCAGCGATCAAGGCGTAGGCGATGTGCTTCCATGATATGGTGTGTGGCTCGCGTGGGTCTCCTCGTCGCGGTTGCTGATACTGCATTGCAGCCCGACCCGTTCCGTGCTCGGACACGCCTTCAGCTTGACATGGCAGCGCCGCATTGCTAGCTTCCGTCATCCTCTTGAAGTTTCTCGTGAACGCACGTCCGCCTCTTCTATTTCGATCGTCCCCTCTTCCTCTCGTCAAGCTCCTGCCGGTGGCCGATGGCCAGGGCTTCACATCGGAGTGTGCTTTCATTCGTTCTGGAGTAGGAATCGAGCTTGGAATAAGCTTGGACCGAGGTGCGTATGCGTACTCAACGAACATCGTTTCCTTTCTGCGCCTTTGCTTCCAGCTGTAGCAACTTTATCGCGGTCGATCTCCACAGGAAAAGGACGAGGAGGCGCTTCTGTCACAGTACGCGGTGCGTGGCGCGTCATCCCGCGTTAGCTGACGGTCAGTCCGAAGTCTTGCCGAGACTTATGTCCATAGCCTATGGCTCGAGCCTGGCTCGAGCGAACATGTACTCGTATATCGGATTCGTACATATGTTCGTTGATTGCTCGTAGAGGGGCTCACGCGGAGTTACGTCTGCAGGTTACTCTCCCCCATGTGATCTCTTTGCCGCTCTCTCAACCCCTTCTTCGTCGTATACATTAAAAAACATCACTTCGCTAACGCGTGCGTCCTTCAGCTCATGATAAATGCGTGGATATGATGGTGAATCAGAAGAACAAAGATGCGTGTTGTTTGGTGCTGCTTGGCACTGATCGGGCCGTCCTGACCGACGCCCGTTGAGCGCTTATTTCCTTCCTTCCTCACATCGAAGTTGTCATTGGGTACTTGTCACCTTCCTCTCTCCTCCCTCCAAGTAATTATGCAGCGGACGTGTACGCAGAGCGAGCCCAACTCGGAAGACACTTCCGAGTTGGGCTCCACGGGCATGACTTTGTCATGCTTGTGCTTCATCGCCGAGTCCGAGGTAGTGTTTGTCCTCCCACTTTCCCCATGCTGATTCACCCATTATCCCCTTCATGACAGTTTCCCCCTCAATGATGATTAGCCCTCCCTCGGTGAAAGCCATTCTCCCTTCGGTGATGACCATCCTCCCCTTCGACGATCCGACCAATCTCAATGGTACCCCACATGCGATAAAAGCAGCCACAACGGCGTCAAACGAACACACTCCTCGCATATTTCATCCTCGCGATTTTTCCCTCCTTCACGACCATGTCTTCCGCGACTCCGTCATTCGCTGTGCTCCCCAAGCTCTTCCAGCCTTTCAAGCTCGGCGAGTTGACGCTCGCCCACCGCGTCGTGCTCGCGCCGCTCACGCGATTCCGCAACTCGGGGCTCACGCACATCCCGCTCCCCAACGTCAAGGAGTACTACGCCCAGCGCGGCAGCACACCCGGCACACTACTCATCGCCGAGGCGACCTTCGTCTCCCCGCAAGCCGGCGGCTGCAAGAGCACGCCCGGGATCTACACCGACGAGCAGATCAGCGCGTGGAAAGAGGTGAGTGTCGCGTATGATATCGTCGGGCTGCTTGCTGACCCACCGAGGGCACAGGTCACGGACCGAGTCCACGCGCAGGGCTCGTACATGTACGTCCAGCTTTGGGCCCCGGGTCGTGCGGCGTCCGTGAACGACCTCATGGCAGAGGATGGATCCCCGGACTACGTCGCCCCGTCCGCTATCAGACTCTCCAATCGCGAGGAGACGCCGCGTGCGCTGACCGTGGCGGAGATTGAGCAATACGTGCCGGCCTACGCCAATGCGGCACGCGTCGCGGTCGAGCGCGCCGGCTTCGACGGCGTAGAGGTCCACGTGGCGAATGGGCATCTCCTTGACCAGTTTCTGGTGCGCTGCATGTGTGCTATCGGCACCAAGTGTCGCGCCGCTAACGCTAAGCTGTAGCAAGACACGTCAAACGTGCGAACGGATGACTACGGCGGGAGCATCGAGAACCGATCCCGTTTCGGGCTCGAAGTCATTGACGCAGTCGTCGGAGCCATCGGCGCGCACAGGGTCGGTGTGCGCCTCAGCCCGTGGAGTACCTTCAACGGTAAAGCGTCCCGCCGTTTTTGCGCTCAACTATTGATCCTCACACTATCTCTACCCAGACATGCGCATGGCCGATCCTATCCCACAGTTTTCCCACTTTGCAGCGGAGATCAAGGCGCGGCACCCAGACTTTGCGTACCTTCATGTCGTGGAGCCGCGTGTGCGGGGGGACTTGACGCGGGATGCGGGCGAAATCAATGCACGGGAGCAGAACGACTTCCTGCGCGAGATCTGGGCGCCGAAGCCAGTGATCAGCGCGGGCGCGTACACGCGCGACCTCGCTCTGAAGGTTGCGGAAGAGAAAGGAGACCTTGTCGCGGTCGGGCGGTACTTCATCTCGAACGTGAGTGTCGACTGTTAGTGTATTGAGGGCATAGCTAACGTCATGACAGCCAGATCTTCCTTTGCGCTGGCTGCACGATATCCCACTCACGGCGTACAACCGTGACACGTTCTATCTCGTGGGTGACGCGAGCGAGCTCGGCTACACCGATTATCCGTTTGCGGTGAAGACAAGGGAGCCTCAGTCGCGTCCGTGATACCGCAGAGCAGCTCTTTTGGCGTATTTGCAACCGATATATAGCCCGTAGTCATCCCAAACATGTAAATGAATGAATGATCTCTACTAGTACAGGATTATGCTACTTCCGTTGCAGATTGAACTCAGACGCTTGCGGAACGGCTGCCTACGGGAGACTAGCCATGTCCTAATACTCCTGAGACCGTCACAGTCCTCGACTGCTTCACGCGAGGAAGGTTCAAGTTGGGCATATATATGATGTTACGGGCATCTAGAGATCGTACACTGAAGAAAGCCGATCGCTGCTCCGAGGCATCGCGCAGAATGCGGGTCGCCGGATACGCAACGAGCGAGACCCGCATGGATCCACAACACTCTCAATACTAATACTATTGTTCGTCCTTCAGAGTTCAAGTAAGCATCGAGGAAGAGAGTGGCGACGACTGAGGCAGCTTACCTTGGACGACTTGCGGAAGTTGAGGACGCCCTTGAAGGCTGAGCGCACAGAACGCGCGCGAGCGTGATATATAAGATGGCTTGCACTCACAATGTTTAGCTCCGCGTCCGACCGCGTCGACTTCCGCCATGAGGAGGTCGCGGGAGCTGTTAATTTCGCCCTCGTCGGTGAAGTCGGTGGAATGGCGTGTGCACTCGGTGCTTGCCTTCGCCATGACGGAACGATGTCTGCTGTAGTCGCGCTGAGCAATGAAGGCGCAAGTCGCCCAGAAAGTGGTCGAGAACCGCAGGTCTCCTTTGTCTTCCACGTTGCACTGTCATTGTTGACGATATCGCGCTGAAGCATTCGGTCGTCAGTTACAAGCACGAAACGAGATGGAGCAGTAGAGACGCACGATTTTAGTATTGCTGAGTAGGTCGAGGGACACTTGACGCCTTACCGAGTCGTCATTCATAGTAGCTATATATCTTGTATTTATAAGCCGGTTGAGAGATCTCAAATCCTCCATAGATTTCTTGTTTATGTATGGGCACCGCTCGTGCGTGAAGCCGCGCTGATCCATTTCGGAGCTGTGAAAGCGATGCAGATCGTCGATGCTGATGGAGACAGGAAGGGGGATCATGTACGGAGTAGAGCTCGCCGCCCAGCACGGGCTGGTGTGAACGTGTGGAGGACTCGTCCGGTTGTCTGTCTGTGCGATATCGCCGTTATCGGGTGTGTAAACAGCTATGAGAAACTGCCTCAGAGAGTCAGGAAGATCCTCGAGGCGCGTCGCGTCGAAAGTGCCTATGAGAAAGGCGTCAACGTAGTCCGAACGTTCGGCAGTCATCTGCCATATGACACAAGGACGAGCTCCCTTGCGGACGCCGGATTCAAACAGCGAGCTCGAACCTGCAGTCGGGGAGACTGGATGATGCAGTGACGATTGCGCAAACGTCACGGCGGAGCATGTGCGCCTGTGAGATGGGGGTGGGCGTGACGATGGGCCGATAAAGGTTCCTGCAGGGGCGCTTGCACGGCGGCGTTCCGCATCTACTTCAGGCTTCACGATGGGCTTGAGCGCGGTCAGAAAGTGCGCGTATACGCGCCCGATATCGCCATTTTTAATTGGCCTCGACGGGCGCCCTTCTCTGTCCGAGACCTTTCCTTGATCACAGCCACAAAAAATGGCGCTGTTGTCACTGGAAGGCGTCGTGGCGTAGGTATCAGGGTCAGAGCTCTCGTCGCTGGTGGATGATGCCTGCGAGATCGAGGCTGTATCGAGATGCAGGCTCCATGATGATCTCTGCCCTGAACCAGAGGAGGAGTAGTGCGGGCTTTTGAAAGACATGAAGGCGATTTTGCTCGAGCAGCAGGCAAAGAAGTAGGCGAGTCGGAGTACTAGGTGAGGCGGTTCGATGACCATAGCGGACCGTTCTTGTTGAAGCTATATAGTCGATCCCTGTCCTCATAGCGACAGCGAGTGTGCCATTCATCCGGATTTGAGAACAAAAGAAAGAAGAAAGCCTCCATTTGGGCACAACAAGACTTTGAACCGGCGAGTTCTCGAACCGGTTTGGCCCTGTTTGCACTGGTCTTCACGGCACATCGGCCCGCATTCTTTTTTTGATACCGCGGAACACAAGCGGAACATCCGTTTTGGCGCCATTGTTCTTCTTTTGTTTCCGCTTTACCGTCAGCCTTTACGACGGCCGCCCTTTATACTTTTTGTTCCTCACGCTTATCGTTGTACTTGGTCCCTACTCTCATGTCTTTGGCTGCACCTTTGCCTGGAGCGTATGCCGTCGTATGGCTGGACCCCGCCGCCTCCCTCGAACGGCTTGACGATCCCATCGTACGCGAGGAGTGCCAGAAGATGAACACCAGAAAATATGTTGCTTGTATAACGGAGGTGCGTCACTTACCCTTCTGCGCGAACTGGCCCTCATACGCTTGTCATAGCCGGTCAACACGATCGCCATGGTTCTGCACTCTTGCACTTTCAAGGTCGACTTCGTCGTTCAAGGCTTGCCCCCGGACGACCCCAGCAAATTCTATCACCATTGCCTATCTGTTCCAATTCTCCCCAATGCCTCACACCCCACGGAACGCCGACCGATGCAAGCATTCCCCCCATTACCCTGGAGCGACTGCTACCACGCAGTCCCCTATCGCGTCAAAGCACGCTGCGAGACCGGCACCTCCAGAGACCATCCTCGTAGCTGTCTGTCCCTCGACGAAGCTGCGGTCCTCAGCGCGTTCATGATCAATGACGACAACCACATCTATCGACAAGAACGCGCTCGAGGCGCTGGCGAGGAAACCTCGTATCCTCCACCCACGGGTCTCGGCGAGAACCTTCTGGATGAAATCGAGTACGCCGACAAGCGACTGCCAATGACGGAGCCGTGGTGGTACGCCGTGCTCGGCCAGGATAAGCAAGCAGACGCCAACCCTCGGATTGCTACACCGACCAAGACTTCAGATTCTTCGTCTGCCCATGCAAAGCCGCCGTCTGCTCGCGCGCAAGAGTCTCCCATTGCGTCAGAAAAGGACCCCATTGATGGCGACATCGCTGATCTTTTTGCTGCCATGCTCTCACACGATGATACACCCGAGCTGCAGCCTTTCGTGCGATATACTTACAACCTGTCGATCTTCGATAGCCCGCCTGATCCCGCTGGCTTCTTCCAGGAGCTCGCGCAGCTCGAAAGGTGCGTCTGTATACGCGTCACGTCAACCTCACTGACTAAAGCGCGCACCCAGAATCAAGGCCGGGTTTGTTGAGCGCTATCAGCGACGCCTAGACGAAGTCAAGCTAGAAGATGACGCCTACATTGCCTCACTTGAGGCGCGTGGTATGCGCGTCAAGGGCCGGCACCAGACGCGTCTTAGGAGATTGTGGCGTGGCGTTGGTAAGTTTCTGCCTCTGGCTTGTCCCCCTCTTGCGCTGATGATTCGCTCAGAATCGCATTTCTGTTGGCCGTTTAGCCAGCTGAGTGTGCCTATCAAGAGGACCTCTGACCCGCCTTCTGCGAAGGCGCGTACCTATGGCCGTCCGTTCACATGGCGGATAGCTTGTAGCATAGCCCGCCGCTTCCTCATATATGTTGAATGACTAGATCTCAATGGTGCGCTTGCATTTGTCAGTCATTTCATGATTCCTGTATACCGTGGATGTCCTACATAGTGAGTCTCAGCGACCGCGGTCGAACTCGGCGAAAGCTTGGGCTCCGCGCTCGAAGATGCATGTGAATTGTGCGTATTTGTCGAGTGAGTCACTACAAGCTGAAGTACCGTCGCGCATGTCAAGCTAGATGTACCTGACAAGCTAGATGTACAAGTCGCGCAGAGGTTGTGCGGCTACTTAGAGCGCACGTAACAAGAATGAAGGCCTCTGAATGCTAACACGAACAAACAGGCTCGACATCAAAACTCACTTTGTCCCAAACTAGTTCTCGACCAACGTTTGCCCGCCGCTCTCTTGTCCATATCCTCCGGTTCGCCTCCAGGGATCACTAGAATGGACATTGCCGCCTACTTCATCTTCATCTTCAGTCTGCAGTCTGGAGCCTTGGCCGGTCCAGCCGACTCCCGGTTCAGGGCTCTGATGTACAGTGATACATATGTACTGACCTACGCGACCTTAGATAAATCCAGCTTATTGCCGAACCTTTGGTTTGGCTATTCACTGAGATGTGCAACTTGGTCCATTTCCTTTTTGAGCTTTCACGTGTTGCACAGCCACAAGAGTAGGGAAAGCTCTGGAGTGAAGGTGAACTTGGTCCATTTCCTTTTTGGGCGACGCTGCCACGTCAGTCTGTCTTGTCCCTCACAGCGCGACGCCATCCGTGCGGTCGTGTTCTGCAGGCGCGCGTCCCTACCCTTGTCCTCCGCCTTCGCTCTGACGCTCAGGATGAGACCTGGGACCATTCCCCTGGGTGAGCGAACCTCAGTTGCGGTGACAGGGCTGAGCGCAGCTGGCGAGCTGAGATATCTTGACACCCGGGGCTTTCAACGTACCAGCATATTTCCCTCTGTGGGCGTCGCGCATCACCTTCCTGACACGTTCGAGATGCATCCGGCCCACTGAATATTGCCGTTGTGCATCGTTGATGGGCATGAGAGGAAAACAAGGGTGTATTAGCATAATATGGTACAATGTAGGGATGTCAAAGATCAAAGCTGCTCGCGCGGCCTGTGTAAGGGCGGGGGTGTGCGAAAAGAGCTCGTCCCGGCTCGAAGATGTGTCGCGCAACTGCGATAGCCATGTATCCGTGCTGGGTGGGGCAATCAAGCAGTGGCAGGAGCGTCCCGCGTTTGCGAGCCCACGACGCGCAGTTACGCAAAGGCTGACATTCGCTCAGCGCATCGCTGTATGCAGATGCACGGACGCACGGCCATACATCACGCTGACGCGAGGTGTCGTGCGCGGCTATGCGCAGCACGCCCACTGCCGTCCCTCGGGGCTGCCGTTGCGCTCCATCGCTCTGACTAGCACTTACCCGTGCGCGCTACACCTGGGGAAGGATGCAAACGTCGAGGGCCGCGCAGACGCGGAGAGTCGCAGCGCACGCGCAACGCGCTAGATTCACATCGCGCTAGGCTCCAATCGTGATGCAGACACGCATTGATGACTGGTGTTTGCAGGGGCATTGCAACGGGTGGCAGCAGGAGGGAGGATGTGCGCGAGCGACTCTCACCGCTATGTGTAGCGCTTCGCGGAGAGCACGGCCTGGCGCTCGAAACTCTTGTTAGCCACTCCATTGTGGTAACATACGGTGCAACGCACCTGTGGGAGTTGCTGGTGTTGGCATCGCGTAATAATGTATGCCATCCCGGCCAAGAGCTTCATCGCCAAGTCTCGGCGCGGTAAGTCTTCGAGCAGCTCGACTCTCGGAAGGGGTGCAGTAGTCACTCAGGAGGGTGGATTGGGGGTGCGATCTGGTGGTCAGCCATCGTAGACCAGATCGGCGCGACGTGCGTTGACTTCCGCAAACAATGTCGAGGGCATAGAGCGTGCGGCCGGCCGTACTGACGGGACAAAAGATATAGACGCTCGCGACGTTCACCCAAAATAACTACGGTGTACATGTGTAAGTCATAAGGCCCAAGGCGCGACTGAGCATTACACGCACCTGCAGCGCTCCCACGCGCTCGCAATCCTGCAGGACATCCGCGCCGTCATGTTTGCTGTGTTGGGGGATGCCGTTGACGATATCGTCCTCCCTTTCACGTTGTGCAAGGTCAAAAAGGTAGCATATAGGATAAGAGATGCCTGCCGCGCAGCGCGGGAGCCAGGTCGATGGTGGTAGCAGATCATCGATCAAGACTCGAGAGACTCAGCCATCGCGTGCGGCGTCGTGTCAATCGCGGCAAATCGGGCCGGTTCCCCGCTGACCGCCAACGCCTCGATGAGACTTGGATGCAGCTTGGATGAGACCGTCGCGCTTCGAAGTTTGTCACGACACGACCCGGATGACGCTGTGCCTCAATGTCCGCCGCCCTCCGGCCTCTTAAGTCCACCGACATGGCGCTGCGGCCATCTCTACTTTTACGGTGCCTTTCCTCCCTGCCTTCCCACCCCGTTTATCGTCGCTCAACGTCAACATCCTGGCCCACCGGCCCCTCTCACACGGTGCATCAACAGTCGCAAAACGAGTGGAACCTCAGCGCGCAGCCCTCCTTGCTATGCAAATCTCACCAACAACACGTGGAGAGGCCGCGTGGACTGCGTACAGGAATGTAGAGGGCGTTCCATCCGAGACCACACTCAGTCTCTCCTTTCCAGACGAGTAGGTTGCCCCCGCGGCAGGCGCGATATCAGCCAAGGCGGGCGAGATACTTAACAGCCAATACACGCTGCGCGCCCGAGATGGCTGCCTGTGTGATGGGGTGGGGAGCCGCGGAAGATCGGGGCAGCGAGGCGTGCGAGGGCGAGCGCGAACACGAAGGAACAGGTGAGAGAATGGGAGAGGGTGGGAGCTTGAGGCCCTCCGTCATCAGCGTGAGTGTGTAGGAGACGGTCCGGCCGCCTCGTCCCTTCCCTCATCCTCGCCTTTGCTTGCTCCCGCGCCTCGAACACCCACAACCTGGAGTGCCCACCCTCCAGCGTCCCCCCAAGCTTGACAATTTCCTTATCATGGACTATTGTACGTTGCGCGTGCCCCGCGCCGCCCCTCGCGCTGACTACTTCTCGGGCCCCCTTGCTTACGCGCGGCGCGGCCTGCGCTGGCTTTGCTAGCGCGACATCCGTGTCTCGCCCTTTCTGCGCATGTGAAGTTCAATGTGAACAGGTCCGCCGTGATCTATCCTCGTGGCGTCTGTTCCGTCTCTCTGCGCGCTTCATGCCGATGGTGTACCACTCAAGCTCTCCGTCGCATTGAAAATTCCCCGTGTTGCCTTTGGTATGTATAGCATCTCTGCCTTCATTGTTTTGTTTGTGCGCTTACCGTAGCACAGGGAAACCAGCGGATGCCACTGCAAGGATCAACAATGGCTGAACGCTACGAAAATTCCCAAACCGGCGACGTACATCATCGACCGGCGGAACCCATACAAGGTCGGGAAGATGTAATTGCTGCTCTTGTAATGTGCGTCCAATACTTATGTCTTTCATTTTCATCGATTGACTTACCTGCAGCGTATGCATGGGCGACGTGCTAGGACAATGAGAGGGTGCAGTAAGTATACTGCAACAATGGAGTGACCCTCAATTGTAATAAGTACATTCAATACAACTCATTCTGAATAATCACCCAGTAGGAATGATTAAAAACCGAAGAACCAACCCAGCCTCTGCGGTTAACGTTGAGGACACGTCAGTACACCTGTGGTCTATGAAGTGAAGGCTGGTCATCAACGTCCAGTGTGAGAATGGCGCCTACACTTTGCTGTACATCGTGAATATATGCGTGTAACCAGCGTGTAACTCATGTTGAGTTTGTAACGTTAACTCCGCTTGAAAGGTTCGGCTCACGCCGCTTGCGGCCATTCCCCCCACTCATTAGTACTAGTACGCGATGCCGACAACGATGAGTCCAATGACCGTGCACGCCACCGCCTATCATTCGCAACGCGTTTGAAAGCTCGAATGAAGGGTAGAATGATTGCTCGACGTATAAGTGACGGTATAGTAGGCCTGATCAATTCTTAAATTCCGAAATTCCCACCATAATTCCCAAACCGGAAACAGGCCGCATCCCGCGCGTCTTTCGCTCTTCCTGCCACCTCTCGATGTTCCAGCCTCGCGTAAAGTGGCCGTAAATTCACTGTTACCGTATTCACGTATCTCAGAAAAAGAACGACATTGATACCTCACGTCGACGCTCGCGGACGAGATACTCGAAGATGTGGGCCTGCCAGCGGTGCAACGTCCCGCTACAAGCCATCCGTGTGTCCTGGTGCACATAGAAGATCTCTGGTGTACTTATTAAACATTTACAAACACCATGCACGATGTCCACCCTGTCGCAAAGCTTGTGACGTGTGTGGTAGCAATACTGAGTGCCAGCCTCGTGCTACGACGTTTGGCTATGCGCTGAAGCTAATACACAGCGTCAGAAATGATCAAAATATATACAGCGAGTTTCTACACCTACTCAGTGCGTTGCAGGACGTTCTAATGGCCCGGAAGCAAGAACTCATGACAACGATGGTGTATGTAAGGGGATCATGGCAGGTGAAGGACAGGACTGGGAACCAGTTTGGGCAGTAGCAGTGGCAAAGGGGACCCATACAGATACATGGTGACTTCCCAAGGTAATAGGACGTCGGAAGAGAACAGAATGAGCGGAACGGCTGCCTACGGGACAGAATGAGGGAGAAGCCAGCGCGGCGTCACAGCCGTTTACCTTTTCCGGAACTTCGACGACAGTCAAGTCATTGAAGCAAGTCGACTTGCAATATGGACTTCATTATTCTTCTGAAAGACGTGCATATACTTCTTGTGAATTTACGACTACTTTACGCAAGGCTGGAACATCGAGAGGTGGCAGGAAGAGCGAAAGACGCGCGGGACACGGCCTGTTTCCGGTTTGGGAATTATGGTGGGAATTTCAGAATTTAAGAATTGATCAGGCCTAGTAATAAGGTTTTCCCTCGCTCTCAGATGCCCTGTGTACCATCTCTGACGGTCGCCTCAACCCTCGCACAGCCCCCCTCCGTGACCCCTCCGCTGCCCCTCCGATAGCTAGTGCGTCCCCCAACTGCACCCCAAACTACACACAGCGCGCCCGCATCCATGACATCAATTGCGCGTCGCCCACTGCACCCGGTGATATCCCCCGTTGCCGACGTCTCGAATTCATTCAGGAAAGTCGCGATGTTGCTGCGGCGAATGATCAATGAACACGACGCGTCGCGTCGCTATTCAGGCCGGAATCACGCGCCCCCGCACATGTCGGGTCCTGCTGCCTCCCGCCGTGCGTCATGATGAAATACGTACCGTCAATTGACAAAAATCAAGACGGACTTGAACGTCTTGTTCTTGACCATCATCGCCTTGTCCGGCCTCATCGCAATGGACGCGTACTCGAGCGAATCCAGCACCGATCTGCACTCCCCTACGTCGTCGGCAGACATGCACGCCCCCACGGACGCGTCGGGCTACCTGACGCCCGATCAGGCGGCGCTCTTGCTATCGGCTACGGCGCACAGGCTGCGGGTGCGTGATCCCCAAATGTCTTCAGTGCCGTATCTCACACGTCCTCCCCCTCCCTCCCTCTCAGCCCTACACGAACGAGGACGCGGAGTTCTCCCGGCTCATCCACCTGCTTCGCCTCGTGCAGCAGCGGCTCGAGGAGACGGGATACGAGTGCCAGTTCGATGAGGAGTTGAGCGTGTACGTGTCTTTCCATACTTGAGCGACAGGAGAAACTCATTAGCAAACACGCACAAACAGCCACCTCCCCCCGCTCCTCCAAAGCATCGCGCGCAACTTTGGCCCCCGGCTGCAGAACGTGTCCCGGTTCAAGAAGTTCCTCGCGTCAAGCGGCGTAGTCGAGGTGCTCGAGCGCGCGGTAGACGACCTGGAGGAGTATGCACTGTATTTGGCGTCTGCACGTCTGGCTGCTGATGTGAGTGTCGCGTCTCAATACCTTTATAGCTACCTCCCGTCTAGTCTGTCGCTTCTACCCCTTCCTTTAACCCACAGACTCGTCCCAGCTCACTTCCTCCTCCCCGGCCGCTCCTCGTCCTCCTCTCCGGCTGCTCCTTGTCCTCGTCCCCGGCCACTCCTTCGTCCCCGACCATCCACTATTTCTTACGAATCGTTCGTCCCTTACGTGTCGGTCTTCGTCCCTTCTAACGCACCCTTACGCCGCTTCTTCACACGCACACCCACGTCGCTCCCTCACATACCTGCTAATTTCGCTCTCTCCCCTAGCGCACCTCATTCGAAATCCACGCCCCGCGGTACAAGGTGCCGCGCTCGTGCACGAGTTCACCGAGCGCACGGGGATCGACATCCTCTCGACAACCCGCCCCGCCCTCTTCCCGTCCTCGCGTAAGATTTGGACCACACGACTCCCTCACGTCGCGGCAGGCGCCCATCCGGCGACGCGTGGACTCAGTTGAAAATGTGAGTTCTTTGTGTGGGTAGATGAAGTGAAGGAGGTGAGGCGTCGAAGCTGAGCAAGGCCGTCGGGGACGAGAGAATGAGGCATCAAAAAGGAGACCGAGAAGGCGTCCAAAATCCATATGCTAACGCCTACCCACAGTACCGGATGCCAGACCTCGCCGAGCTGTACGTGGACCCGGACTGGGTTTGAGGGGAGGCTGGGTGGTTGGGGATTCGAGGTACAAGCTGGGATGTCGAGGTTTGGGCCGACGTGTCGAGGTTCGACGTGAGAGCACGCGGAGGCGAAGGAGGGGAGGGGATGGGGTGGAGGAGAGTGTAGGGAACGGGAGGAAATTCCAGGAGGAAGTCGGGGCCGTTCTCAGCGGCAGCAAACGTCGTTCGTGTTTTCTAATCTATTGTTTCGCTCTGTCAATCGCTTTTTGTATTTCTCGTATTCATGCTATCCGCTTCGGCTGTCCCTTTGTTTTCATTCAGTGGTCATCACATGTTGTGTGCTTGCACCCCGAGCGGCGGCTGAACAGCCCCTTCAAGACTCGCTGCTGTCTAGGAAGACGAGCCTACGGCGATGCATTTGCGAGAGATCGTCACACTTTCAGAGAACAGCCTATTTGGCAATTGCGAAGGGGGGCGGTCTGAAAGGACGGCGATGGTCTGGGGTAGGGCCTGAATCTGAACATGCAGCACGTGATACTTAGTTTGCACGTGAGATAATAACCAACAATTGTCAATAGCCAAACAATGCACATTTTGCATCTTGTCCTTCACCACAATCATCAACGTTGATCAACCTTGTAAACTCAGCTAGAACCTTGATTCAAATGTCCAGTAGGTACCATCCTGCGAAGAACTGCAAGTCCCGGTGAGCGCGTCCTGTTGCTTTCTGTACAGCACTGTTACTGAATCTTCAGTTCATTACCTTCTTGGAACGAACACCATCCAGGGCGGACAAGCGATTACTCCAGCGCTTTCCTCACGCAGACTTTGTGCACACTGCATTCCACACCCTTGTGGGTCCAGCTCGCGTGGGACATATGCACACGTGCCTGACTCGGCCCGAGCGTTCTTGCTCTGAACCGTCACATTTCAAGACGCGGATTGCCTTCGACGACGAGGGAACACGAAAATGACCGTACGGCCTCCGTCCCTCAAGCTGTCTGACCTCAAGAAGATCAAGAATATCGTCATCGGGAACCCCTCCGCGAAAGTGCAGTACGCGCGGGACGAGGTCTTCATCAGAACGTAAGCAGCTCTATCTTCCGACTTCCCTCACGAGCGTAGCGTTGACGATGTAGGCGGCCAGCCTCGTACAGTCCTTGAACAATCCCCCACCTTCGCTGGACCCGCAGAGCTCTCAGGATGACATTCGGGTTGAGGTCGCGCACATTATCGCCTCGCTTTCCTACGGTACGTGCGCTTTCCCCGCTCATAGGCATCACGACAGACCTTTCCTCCTCAGGATCGGATCGGGCTCTGACGACCCTGATACACGCAAATGCGCTGGGTGCACTCCTTCTCGCTATTTCGAACTTTCGCCCCGCAGAGCAACCGTCTCTGCGCGCCGCGTTTGCACGGGCGCTCCGTGCTCTGGGTGTAGCTATCGCCGATATCGTCGGACCAGCGCTCTGGGGCCTACGTCCAGACGACTCGGAGGTCAAGGGCGACGCAAAGCAAGCGCTGGACCTGCTTTTCCAGGTGCGTTAGCTACAGATCGTTCGCAATACCCCGCGCTTACGCTTCCCCAGGTCGACTCCCTCGACATCTACGCACCCCTGCTCTCCCATCCCGCCACCGCGGCAAGTATCGCATACCTGATTGGCTTGAGCGTACGCAGCGCCCCGCACAGGAGAGCGGTGGTAGAGTGGCTGCCGCCGGCGGAGCGTGCACAGGCGAGCAAGAGCCGTCGCGGATGGGAGAAGAGCACAGTCGCGACGACGGCCTCGGCAGGCATCGCAGGCATCAAGGCTGCGGGTGGATGGGTAGTGCAGGTCGTAGCGGGGCTGCTAAGGGATACGCGGGACTGCAAGGTGCGTCGTATTCCACAACGCAGTGAATGGAGCTGATCGTTCCCCAGTTGCAGGAAGCAGCGCTGATGTGCTTGGCAGCACTGGTCAGGGATGATACGGCCGTGGCAAGTGCGCTGACGAGATGCGACCGAGAATGTACGTAGCCTGTGCTTCTAGTCTGGCGCAGCTAATCTCCATCTTAGCTACGATGACCATCGTCCTGCACCTCACACGATCCAAGTTTACCGACGTCGAAATCGCCGCGTCGCTCTGGTACGTGACACCACACACATCATGGAGACGATGCTGACGACCTGCGCAGCGCCTCCCACATCATCCGTGCAAGCCGATCCTCCACTCATACACACGCGCACAATCCGCCGAGCGTCCACAGTTACGGATCAGCCTATGGCCATATACCAGCATCTACCGCCAACGACCAGTCGATCCGCACTGTGATGAACGTCGTCGAGCGCTTGATGTCCCTCTCGCCGTCCGACGCACCGACCACATTGACAAGAGCGTGCTACGTGCTCTGTGAGTCCCTTCTCCCTGTCTACTCCCACATGCTCACCCACACGCAGACTACCTTGTCGCGGATGACAACGACCTCTGCCGGATGGCGCACGAGCGGCGGCTGCTCGATCAAGCCCTAGCCCTACTCGAAGCCACCAAGCCGCCATCACCCTCCCCCGACGCCATGGACGTAGACACCGTCCTGGACCCCGACCCTCCAACCACCGCCGCACTCCGCGAAGCCGCGCTCATCCTTATCGCCACCCTCGCCCTCGCCTCCCCCATCATACGCACCGAGCTTACCGACGACCCTACCGTCCTCCCGCTCGTCCTCCTCTGCCTTGCATCCCCACATGTCGGCACACGCTATGGCGCTTGCCAGGCTGTTCGCGCGCTCAGCCGGAGCGTTGCCGCCACGCGCACTAGCCTCGTCGATAGTGGAGTCGGCCTTGCTGTCTTTGGCTTGCTTCGACGGGGAGAGGACCGGCGGGTGCGGGGTGCGGCGCTGAGGGCAGTATGCAACTTGGTGGTCGAGTTCTCCCCGCTGCGGACGGTGTTCTTGGAGGGGGGATTGATGGAGCGGGTGATGGAGTTTGTAAGGAGTGCGGATCCGCCGTTGCATCTGGGGGCGCTGTGGGCGATCAAGAACTTGCTGCACCGCGCGCCGCTGGATCAGGTGCGCTCGACGCTGAGGACTTTTGGGTGGGATCGTTTGACCGAGTTCGTCTTTCGTCTGTCGTTTTGGAATGCACTCTAACTAACATTATCATCAGGCTCCTTACAGATGAGGACGCTGAGGTGCGGGAGCAGGCGCTACACATCGTCAAGAACGTCACGGAGACGACGGCCGGCGTCGACCTCGCCCTGCACAAAATTGGCGAGCGCGAACTGTTGACGGCGCTCTGCGAGGCGCTCGCCGCGTCCTCCGACGACGTCGTCCTCCAGGCCGTTTGTGTCGTCTCAAACCTCGCCAACGGCACCGCGCCGCAGCAGGACGCGCTCTTCGCGCACCCGCAGCTGCTCGGGCTACTCCGCGCGTGTTTGGGCGAGCGCAGTGCGGGACTGGGCGAGCGCGCCCCCAGTGCGCGCGGTGCGTCAAGTGGGCGGAGTGCTGCGGGTGGGTCGGAGCGCGCCGCGGCGATTCGGAGACCGGCGCTGGGCGCGGTGCTTGCACTGGCGCACGCGTCGCATGAGCGGCGGCGGGCGATGGTGGAGGCGGGGCTGTTGAGTACGTTGCAGCATATCTGTGAGAGGACAGGGACGGGTGCGGGGCGGTGGGAGCATGTGCCGAGGGACGAGTTGGAGCAGGCGAGGGCAGCGGTAGATTGGTTGGAACATGGAGACTTTTACGAGTGAAGGTATCAAGATGGGCGGATGGACCAATGGACATGTATAATCGCTATGAATCTTGTGCGGGACGCTGTGCACGGAACCTGAACCCTGTTGAGTCTTTTCATGCGCGCTAGTGTATAGGGCGATTACTGATAGCATTGGGAAGGCTGGTTCGGTGTGCTTATATTTGCCAAGACCTTGGCAACAGTCACGTGTATCAGTCTATTGTTCTTCATCTGGACACCAGTGCACAGTCATGCGTCTCTCTGCTTTCTTCCCGACCGTCACCCTTTTCGATGTCGCTTGCTGCGCCTCTTCCAGGAGCCTATCTGGTCATTCGTCTAGACCCTGTCGTATCTCTCGAAAGACTTGACGATCCGATCGTACGCCAGCAATGTCTGGATATGAAGTGCGGAAAGTATGTGGCGTGCGCCACGAAGGTGCGCGGTATTCTACAGCACTCATATCTGTGTCTTACTCTGCTATCTAGGCCAGGAGCACTCTTGCCACGTTTTTTCGGTACTGCGCGTTCACCTTCGACCTGGTGGTGGATGGCTTGCCCCCAAGCGCGCCTGATAAATTCTTCCACGAATCAATGACCGTCCCCATCCTTCCAAACATCTCTCATCCTACAGAGCGCCGTCCGGCACGCGCGATATACCCTTGACCCTGGGACAATTGCTACCATGCGCTGCCTTTCCGCGTCGAGGCGCGCTGCGAGACGCGAGACTCGGAAGAGCATCCGCACAGCTGCCTCACCTTTCTTGAGTCCTCTGTTGTGGATGACTACATGAGCGACGATGACAATCACGTCTCACAGCAGGCCCATGCTCGCAATACCGGCTCGTCCTCGGCTGTCTTCGACCCGATCACCCAGATCGGCGAGAACACACGCATTTCCATAAAGGCTGCAGACAGTCAGCCACCCTCCGCTGAGCCGTATTGGATGCAGCTGCTGGCGGGAAACGAAGAGTCTGGCGCAGACGTGGCGCAGTCGGATACTTCGTCCGAGTCGGACACAGACACTGAGCACGCGGAGGCGCCCGCACAGGATGACGACCATTCTCACGATTCTATGGCCGAAATTCTTGCGGCCCTTCTCGGACAATCGTTCTGCCCGGATCTTGTTCCCTTTGTACAGTATTCGTATGATCTTTCCGAGTTCGAAAGCCCACCGCACCCGTCCGGATTCTTCGACGAGCTCGCGCAGCTAGAGAAGTGAGTCTACCATATTCTCCGTGCATTCTCTCGCTCTTCCTTCATGTTACTCCTCCGTCCACGCTTCCGTGCGTTCGGAACCTCGTCTGCCCATGGTTTTCTCGTAAGTACATCCTTGCTCATGATGCGCGCCATAGGATCAAGGCCGACTTTGTCGAACGGTATCAGCAGCGGCTGCGCGACGTGGAAGCCAGCGATGCTGCCTACATAGCCTCGCTTGAAGCGCGTGGCATGCAAGTCAAGGCCAAGCCTCGGACGCGCCTTGCGAGGGTTCGCTGGGCTGCTTGTAAGTCTTGGCATTATCCTGACCATGCTGTTATTCTCGAACTAGCCATGTCGCTGTTTCCAATCCAATCCCTACGTCTTTTCCGAACAGGCGCTGATCAATTTTGCAGGCAAAGTAGGGGCTCGTATGCTGCGGCCTGTGAGGACGATGATCGCTCCCGGGCCTTCTCGCTCTGCTCGCGATTCCCATAGCGCCAATCGTGCGTCAGCTACCAAGACGTTCGCCAATCGTAGCCCTCTAGGGGAACGGATCATCGCGAGCTGTATCCAGCGCTTCGGCTACTATGTTGAGTAGACTGCGCGACGTCGTTGATACCCCCTCCTATAGCTGTTCCAGTTCCCCCGTATCTCTAGCTCCCTCGGATCTCCGGTACCGCTTGTGTGTCCAGATTATCTTACATATCCAGGTCCCAAGTTATCTGAGGTCGTTCTGTGTTTTCCGTCGGCGTGTTGTTTTAAATGACTATGATGTTGTGAGCTTAACCGGGGGTGGGGGGCGGGAGACTTTGTCGCGTGACGCTCTGAAGGACAGTGTGCTGACCGATGCGATGATAGACGCAGTACTTCTGTCGCCTAAAAGTCGATAACTCAACGAATACTTGTTCTCGGCCGCCATCGACTATGTAAGTAGTAGCCACTGGGACTCCATGGCATACCCAGTGCCTTGGGAATACGAATACGTTTCCACACAACCATTCCCAGCGGTTGGTACATACACACATGTCTCACAACCGCCGACGCATGATCGCCGCTATCGAGAGGGTACCCTTATAGGCTTCCGGCATGAAGTTCACCGGCTCTGGACCGCCGAGATGCAAGAGCCATTCAAGCTGAATGAAGAACAAAAGAGCGATATCGACAACGCCAGGATCAGGAAGCTCATTCAATCAAATTGGGAAACAAGAAGGATGAAGATCCCATGTGGTCATGTTTGGCATCATCTTCCAAAGGCCAGTTGACAAACATCACGTGAATCACCTTATTGTTTGCTGCCGTCCTGCTTCCGTCCTGCTTCCGTCTTGCCTCCGTCCAGTTCTCCTGAGGATTGCTTCCAGATCGCTTCCTGCCCGGCCTTTCGACTTCGTTTTCTTTCCCTATAGACGCTCTGTGCAATGTCTCTCGGCGCACCCCTTCCAGGAGCGTACTTGGTCATCTCTCTGGATCCCGTCGCTTCCCTCGAGCGATTGGATGATCCTATTGTGCGACAACAATGTCAGGAAATGAAGTGCGGAAAGTATGTGGCCTGTGCGACGAAGGTGCGTTCCAGCTGGCTCGGGTCTCGCCACATTACTTACAAACTAGTCGATTCAGGAAAAGGGCGCGTTTGGAACTTTTTTCCGCTACTGCACCTTTACCTTTGATTTGGTCGTTCAAGGCTTGCCTCCCGATGACCCAAGCACGTTCTTCCACCAATCCATGACCATACCCATTCTTCCCAACACGTCGCATCCCACATCGCGCCGTCCCGCTCGCGCCACGTACCCCTTACCTTGGAATGACTGCTATCACGCATCGTGCTTTCGTGTCGAGGCCCGTTGTGAGACGCGGCATTCCAGAAGCCATCCACACAGCTGTCTTTCCTTCTGGGAGGCGGACGTTCTAGATGACTACCTCAATGGGGACGCCCAGCACGTCTTTCTGCAGGAGCTCGCGCGCGACTCCAATTCTGGGACAGCTTTCGCTCCTGTCGGCCCGATCGGCGAAAAGACACTTCGAGAGATCCGCGCTGCGGATAGGCAGCCGCCTACGACTGTGCCGTGGTGGCACAAGCTGCTTGAAAGCCCAGGCGATGATCAGAGTGATGTGTCTGATGAAACCTCGTCTGTCGCTTCCTCTCCTATCCATTCGCATGCGCAGGACGCAGAAAATGCGCCATCTCATGATTCATGGGCCGAAATAATCGCAGCCTTACTCGGACAATCGGCCAGTTCCGACCTTGCACCCTTCGTGCAGTACTCATACGATCTGTCCGCGTTTGACAAGCCGCCCCATCCGTCTGGCTTCCTCGACGAGCTTGCGCAGCTTGAAAAGTGGGTCAAGGTCTTTCCTTTCTGTTTGCCTTGCTCACGATACGCACCACCCAGGATCAAAGCTGACTTCGTTGACCGGTATCAGCAACGACTGCGCGATGTTGAGGCCAGCGACGCCGCGTATATGGCATCACTTGAGGCGCGGGGCATGCAAGTTAAGGCGAAACTTCGCTCAAGTAGCGGCGTACTTCCACGCATCGGTGGGATGTTCACGAAGGCTCGCTCTGCTGCGCGTCAGTCTCCTCATTTTCTTTGAGCTCAGTCGCTAATGCTGCGTACAGGCAATGCAGCAGTCATTCTGCGGCCCACTAAGGACACGTTTCATCGCTCTTCATCTAGTAAGGCACCTGCTCGCCAGTCGCTAGGAGAGCGGATCGTGGTCCAATGTGCCCAACGACTATTCTTCTACACTGATTAGCTGGTGTGCTGGCTGACGCGCCACAATTGTTATATGGTCCTAGTATTTTCAATATATCATGTTTTACGGTACCTATCATAGCGGGAGCGACGCGGTGAGCAGAAACCATATAGGCCCACGATAATTTTTGCGGTGAAGCCTTTGAAGGCCTCGGAACCGAGTCCTCGCGTCTTCAAAAGAGCGATGTCTGACTGTTACAATAGTTCTCTTGCTGGAGGAGTGTTGGTAGTCCTCCGACCGGCAGTGGTTATCAAGCACCTCAAAAATCCAAACATTGACGCGACCATTGTTCCCAACGCCGAGAGAATCCTGTCGCTGCTCTTAAGTCAAATAGATGGCCCACGGTCATGCGAGTTCTGACGACCGCCTCAGTATTGCTGAACTTGTACTTACGTGACGGTGGTCAAGTTCAGCGCCTGTGGACTGTCTATGTAGCGTATGAATCTGCCGAGCGGTTAAGGCCGGGCTGCTGGTCATGTACATTAATCACGGACGATAAAGTTCTACTACACGGATACGTAGTCAAGGTGTAGCCTCTGATGGCAAAACAACGCACATCGTGGACGCGTAATCGATGTCGAGGCCAGGAACGAAATCTGTCAAGGTGACTGGGTCCACTGCATGCCTGCGCGGATCATGAGCACTTGAGTACTAGAAATAATTGTGAATACTTACGTTCCTCGAAGATGGCCATACAACGCCTCGGACTCCGAGAATCGCTCCTTGCAGTGCGCGCAGAGCGCGTCTCTGCCGCGGAACTTCAATGTACAGGCTTTGCTCGCAAAGCGTGCACGCGCGGTTGCTGTGTCCTCAGGATCGAGCAGAGTCAACCGATCCTCCCGACCGGCTCGATAGTTGAACGGCTGAAATCGTACGCACATGAATTAGAACCGGACCTCATCGGAGCGCAGGGCCAAAACGCACCACACATCGCCACGAGTATGCCATACGCCCGCTGTCGTGTTCCCCGGGGAAATGATACCAGGGGTCGAGCTCGTCCATCTCCTCGCTGGTCATCTCGTGAGGATTTCTTCCCACTAGCTCTACCATGCGGCGCGCCAGAGTGCTGCCGATACCGCCAAAGCGCAGCTCGCGAGTGCTCCACGGGGTATCCATATGACCGTATAGTGCACCACTGAGCTCCGGCCAGACGAGCACGGTGGGAAATCTGAGGTCATGCCCACCTGTGCCATCCCAGAAGATCGCTGTTGCTAGCTTGAGGGTGTTCAGAGTCGGTGTATCCGTGCCTAGGTCATCCCTTGCGCTCTGGTCCGCCTTCAGACGCTGTCGCACGAAGTCCAGCACCTTCTGCGTTGTCCGTGTCTGCCAGTCGTCAAAGACGGCTTGAGGGATGGTCTTCAGTACGTCAAGAAGCGCGCGGTCTGACATTTCCTGATCGAACGGAAGGTCCAGGATAGCGTGTTGAAACGTCTCGATCTTGGTAATGTCGCCGATGCTGGGCAAGATGGCGCGGAATGGCTTCGTGCGTCGAAACTCGGGGTAGACGCGGGCTAGCAGATGGTGGCGAGACTGAATAGCGTGCGCGCGCTGCTTTGCAAGGCGTTTCTCTCGGGATCTTTCCATGAACGCGGTAAGATTGTCCTTTATCTCCAGCCAGCCTGCACTACGCGTTAGGTGACTCGAAAGGTACACTCAGATCAGATGCTCACCGGTCTTCGACAGTGGTTGTACCAGGCGCACAGATGGCTGCTTCCCCAGCGCATCTTGATGGAGGTAAGAGATCTCGTCGCCCCATCCTAGATCCGTCAAGCGCTGGACAATACTGCTTGCAGACTTGGTATTTTTGATTTCAATACGAGGACATGGACACGCACGCTTGTTCTCTGCAATCACGTTTCCTTTCAATCTCCGCCTTTCTGACATCTTCCTGACGCTGAAACCACTCCTCGCATAGCCTAGCGTGCTGTAAAGCATCACGTCAGATATGACATGTAGAGGGCAGCGAAAAAGAGCCACCTCATGAGCGGCGATGAGTTGCGCGCGTTTGTTGCTCGTCCATTGCTTTGCCACTGTTTCCGGTTTCCCGTCCGCAACCCCCAGTCTTTCGAGCTCCTTCGAATAGCGCTTTACCAAATCGACGGGGAACAGGTCGTACCCGCACCATCTACCGCCATCTGGCGCTTATATATCAGCGAGCGAAGAGAGCGAGGCGTACCGCAGCAACTCACGATACACTTGGATATGCACGGACGGGACAACTTTGGCTAAAGCGCCCTCGTAGCTCACGATACGGCGCAAGCGACCGTTGAAGTCGTGCATATCTGGGTCGTGATATCTGGCAAAGCTGTAGATCATGAGCAGCCATATACTGACAATGAACCTAAGCGGCAACGAACATGGCGCATTTATCTCGGCATTTCTTGCAATAACGCACGCGAGCAATCCAGAATTGAGTCACGTCCTTCTTACTATCGCAGTACTAAAGCATCACAGCGATCAGAGGGCGAATTAGCGGACGACGTTCCACTCACAGAGCATTGTTTCCCCCAGAAAAAATTGATATACTGCGGCTCGTTCATGTCGTCTGGGACCGGTGGAAGATACGGCACGCTCGCCAAGCTGTTGCGCCATATGACTGCCACGGATCGACTCATGAGTACATTCCGAAATGTCTTTGTCGAGCGCGCAACGTTTAGCAGGCTCTGAGGAGGCAGATAGGAGAAAATCTACGATACGCGCATTCAGCCATTAGATTTTGGACGCCCGCACAGCACACGCACCTCGAGCAGAAGCTCAAGCGGGATCCCGTCTATGTATGCCAATCTCGCATATTTGCGCCGCTTAATGTCTTTTGCTTGTGTCGGGTCTTCACCGTGTCGGCTCCGTTTGCGAGTTGGCGCTGGAAGCTCAAAGAAGTCTACGTTGCTTGGAGTCTGTCTGGAAGAGCCATCGCGATTGTCACTGGACGCAGCTGCGATCCTTGATGACCTTCGCATGTTTTGTGATGGTGGTGGGTCAGGACCAGGTCAGGACGTGACGCGGGATACGATCCCGATGACGTGACACAGCTCGGTCCCGTAAGTCAGGTGATCGCGCACGTTTGAGTCGCTGTAATTGCAAGTATACATAATGAACGAACACCGTCTTATCTCAGCAGCAGCAGTCGCACAGGCTATCATCCAGCTACCGTATCCAGCTGCCTATCATCCACCAGCGCAACCATACCCCGTCCGCGATGTTTCATCGACATCCGCCTCGAGTGGAACAGCTTCGTGCGGGCTTCTGTCGTTGTACATCATTACACTACCTGGAGACTGGGAAGGAGGTTGCGTAGACAGATCAGTCCATTCTCGTGGAAAGAGTAAGATGTGACCGCGATTCGAACGCGCACGGGCTCCCGGCTGAGCCATCACACTGGTAGAGGGCGCCCGGAATGAGCAGGAGGGAACATTGCGGGCCTGGTCGAGCGTCGGAATTGAGAAGGAGATGTCGAGACAGCCGACTCGCGACCCCGTGCACGAGGCGCCCGACCCAATAAACCCGAAGCCGACTGCGTCTTTATCAGTGCTGTACAGGCTTCGAGAACGATCCTATACGGGCTTCGCTTACAGAAGGCTCTCGATACTGGCGGTCCCAAGCCCTGTCGTCATATTCATGAGCTACTGGAGTTGCGTCCGAGGCGCAGTCGACTCACCGGCTATGTCGGTCTTAAGCGCGTTAACTGGCGCAGGAGGCACCTAACCTAGGCAACATCCACGATGTCGCCCGCGGTCTCGACCGGTCCTAGATGAACTGCGAAGACGACGGAGTCGTGAGCGCGTAGATCGGGATGCCGTTGCGGTTCCCATGAGACGCTGTGATCGAAGTCACATTAGAAGCAGCCAAGATGAACTTCACTCACAATGGTTCGACGACAGGGGCAGGAGGCCCTCGTTCCAGGAGACCTAGTATACAGGCTACGAGGGGGACACGCTCGACGCCTCGGAAGCCCGAGCCTCGCTCGAAGGTCCCAGTCGACCATTTGGTCGTAATTCGCCTTGGTGAATGTCAGCACAGCTGCCCTACATCCGTCCCATTCTCTCACAATTCTGCTGCGACGTACCCAACAGCCTGCCTCTACCATCACCCGCCTTCGCCCATGCGACGTGTGCGCCAGAGCAAGCAACGCGCTCAGCACCGGTCTCCAAATCGCCGCGCCGCACTCGTTCCCTCCCGCAGCACTTCTCCCGGGTCCGACGCGCCGCGGGCAGCGGGAGCGCGCTAGCTCAGTCCCGCACTGCGCTCTCCCGGTCACGCAAGAAGCGTGTCCTGCTGCGGCGCGGCACAGTTGGCGAGGTTTGAGACGAAACAGACGGCGTGAAGGGCGTCGGAGGGCAGCGACGAGCACCTCGCAGAGTGCCGTCAACAGCTCCCGCTCGCGGATCTGTACAAGGCGAGGTCGACACTGGCCCTCGTCTCCGTGATGTCCCTGACGATGTGTAGCGCCTGCTCTCGTACCTCCACATCCTCGTCTGTGAGGGGTCTTTTAAGTGGATCGTATGCGACGTTTCTTGCGATGGATGGTTGAGAGAGCAATGGTGCGTAGAAGTTGGGGGAGTCGCACTAGAGAGGAAATCGTTAGTGCGAGTTATTGCAAACGATCGGCGGGGAAACGCACCTGGAAGAGCAAGTCCAGCTGTTGCTTCGCGGCGTCCTGGACGTCTAAAACGTCCGGGCGCAGCCTCCCGAACGCTGGTCCCACGATATCGGCGACGACGACGCTCAGAGCACGAAGCGCACGCATAAACGCAGCGGACAGTGACAGTCGCCTTGCGAGACGAAAGGTTGAGAAGATGAGGATGAGAGCTTCGAGAACATTCGCGTGTATCAAAGTTGTTAGAGCTCGGGCCTGTGGGAGAACAGTCAATCGTGGAGCCTGCGTGCGGGGGAAGGGCACGCACCGGGTCCGCCGAGAGTCGGAGACAGGTCGGAGATCGTTCAAGAACTGGATGAGGCTGACCGCCTGCATCGTCAAAACTGCGCTCGCTCGAAGGAATACAAATCTTCGTCCTGCGCATATTGTACTTTTGCGGAGGAGTTTCCAATGGCGACGTTCTTGATCTTCTTGAGGTCAATCAGCTTGGGAGTCGGAGGCCGTATGGCCATCGCCGTCGAGAGCGATTTGGGTCCTGGGCAGTGGGATACTGGTGGTTCGGAGCAAGAGCGCTCGGGCCGAGTCAGTCACGTGTATGACATGTGTCCCGCGCGAGCTGGACCCACAAGTTCAAAATGCGTGAGCACACTGCCGGGACGAGCGTTTATCTGCGTTTCGCGGCGGTAGGGACTCGGAGGGGACAAAGAAGCCAGACAATGGGTTCTAAATTCAGCATCATGTTAAACAGAACGTGATTAGACGCACTCACCGGGTTCGGAAGTCGTCAAGAAGTCGTTAGCAGGACGGTCCTACAGACTCCTACTACTATAGGTATGCGTACATGTGCCGGAAATATAATCCATGATCTTGAGCGAGAACATCGACGCTAAGCCTGGTCAAGACTTGAGCTGAGGACAATGGGCACATTCCTCGGTCCAAACGTACTCCGGAGACCAGACCCGACCTCACAACGTACATGCAGGTCGAAATTAAAGAGATAATCTGTGCTTAAAGCCGTGCAGACTAGCCATAGCACACGGAATAACTAATCCATCCTCCTGTCTTGTTCGTTTTCGGAACGGTCGCTGTCCTGCCAGTCCTCCGCGTTCTGCGAAGGATAAAAGGTGAACATACGACTTCGTAAAATAGTCCTCTCCCGGTATAACGCCTTCACGATCGCTCCTCCCTGCATATCTGGTGTGTTGAAACTGAATGTTTGCAATTCATCACATCTCGGTCTCATGCTGAGGTCCAGAGTCACGATTGGCGGCCCTTTGAGCTCCGTGACGAAGCGAGCATGATTCTCTCTCAAGTAGGCATGGGAGAGAAATCGAAGGAAATGGACGTCGCGTGGCTTGAGAGGCACTTTCCATGAGAATTAGCAGGCCTCTCGGAGAAACAGACGCAGGGCTCACCAATTTCACCGTGGACGAACTCCAACGCGCATGATGTCTTATGTCTCGCGTTCCAGTCCGCACGTTGACACGTCCGCGAGCAGTAGAGCGCTTCCCCGCACGGACACGCACGAAGGCCTGCACTCGGAGAGCTTGTGCACTGTAGGATGTTGAGCAGGACTGTCGCACTAGTGACATAGCACACACCTTTGCATTAGCGCATTTGACAAGATAGCACCATACCTCGTCAAACATCTCCAGCAGAGTGAATCTCTCGTTCGCGAGATCCAGAAGCGCCTGGTCATCCGGGTGGTACGATCTGCCAGAGTTTTGATAGTCGTTGGGGAGCCCGTTGTGGAAGCGCCGAACTGCGCTAGGGGAGCTGAGCGCGAAGCTGATGTACCCTGCCATGCCGCTCATGGCAGTGTGCTCGCAGGTTCCTGTAGCGCGAAGTTCGACTATCGTGGCGAAGAGGCCGTGATCGAGTGCGATGAGAAGAGCACGCGAGTCGTGGTAGCACAACTTGCCGAGAAAGTCGTGCGCGGTCTGGCAGAGCTCAGTGCAGTCATTTATCGCGATCCGCAGGACGGTGATGGCTGAGCGGACTGTACATCTCGGAAATCCACTGCCGTGCAGCTCTGGTAATACGGCAAGCACAGTCGCCGGCCAGAGAAGCCGGTCCATGTCCGTCCACGTTTCTGACTTCAGCTGTTTGGCAAGGGCATCGATGTGGGAGCTGATGGTGCGGAAGAGCCGTCGCGTGTTGCCCTTCACCGCGCGCGAGATATACACGATGAGAATGGCGCGCATCTCGTCGTCCTTGCCTAGCACCGGCCAGACAGTATGCAGGAGGTCGCAACAGCGCGCCAAGCGTATTTCGCCCTCCGAGTCCTTGATCTCCCCAATAAGGGCGGGACCGTTGAGCCAGAGGGTCACGATATCGTGTATCGCATTGTGACCGCCGGAGAGTACGATGGAGCGCGCACGCTCGGGCGGCAGGTCACCCAGCCGATCGAAGACACACAGAGTCGCATCCAGGGCCTTGGGTATCATCGACGATGGCGTGAAAGAGGAAAAGTTGAGGCCGTGATTGAGGGGGAGAAGATATCCAGTCCACTGAAGGACGCGCGGCCACACCGCATCCTCCGGCTCGGGTAAGACCCAGAGTTCGCGATACCCGAGATTGACGAGGTTGGACAGGACTACGAAGGCGAAGAGCGCAGAGACGATACATAAAGCGTCATTGGTGAGTGTGAAACCAACCAACGATGTACGTGGGGGATCACGTAGCACGATTTCCATGACATCGGATTTGAGGAGTCGCAACGCATCCTTGATGAGGGATCGGATACCGCGAGACCGCTCTGCCTGAGGCTTCGCCTGCGCGATTTCTTGAAGGCGTGCCAGAACTTCAGTAAGCTCCTTGAGGGACGACCAGTGCATGACGGCGGTATGAGCACGCTCCTTAAACTTTCGCACTGCGAGAAGTTCAATGACCTGAGTGCTGATCGCCGCGATCGCAAAGAGAGAATCTCCAAGTAAGGTTAGCTCGAAGCTCTTGTGGGGTAGCGCATACCTCGGACCGTTTGACGATCAAGAACGGAATAGAAGATGAGCGCCTGGAAGAAGAGCAACCCGTGGGAAGTTCGACCCGGCTTAGCCGAAGCGGCCATGAGACTGACTGATGTTTTTGCATTTCGAAGGATCACAGCTACAGTCAGGTCAACACCACCACACTCGGATAGGGAGAAGCAAAGGTAAATGAAGTTATTCCACGTAGATAAAGTGACGCGCTATGCTACAGACCACCCGCTCTGTGAACGGACGGCCATAGGTACGCGCCTCTCGCGAGGGCGTATCAGAGTTCCTCTTGACAGGCACCTCTAGCTTGCTGGATCGCCAGCAGAAATGAGATCCTGAGTAATTGATTAGAGCGGCGCGCGAGACGAGTTGCACAGGCCAAGGCTCACCGATAATTCGCCATAGCCTTCTGAGACGCGTCTGGCGCTGGCCCTTGACACGCATACCGCGCGCCTCGAGTGACGCAATGTACGCGTCGTCCTCTAGCTTGACCTCGTCCAGGCGTCGCTGGTACCGTTTGAAAAAGCCAGCCTTAATTCTGCGCGCGCGCGTTAGTCGAGGTCAACGCGAACGATAAGTAAACGTACCTATCAAGCTGCGCCAGCTCCTCGAAAAAGCCAGCGGGATCAGGCGGGCTGTCGAAGCCGGATAGGTCGTAGTTATACCGCATGAACGGCTGCAGCTCTGGCGTCACGTCGTGCGAGAGGATGGCGGCGAAGAGATCGGCAATGTCGTCGCCAGAGGGTTCCTGTTCGGACGTAGCGGAAGGTTCTTGCGCACAATCATATGTCGGCTTGAGATGAGTGGGCATTGGCCCAGGGGCTCGTGCAGCATCCAGAGCATCGATGTCTGTCTGTCTGTCCTTGCCGAGCACGGCGTACCACCAGGGCTCCGTCATCGGCAGCTGCTTGTCGGCGTACTCGATCTCATCCTGCAGGCCTTCACTGAGATCAATAGGTGGAGGATATAAGGTCTCTTTGCCCGCATCTCGAGCGCGTTCTTGCTGGAGAACATAGTTGCCGTCGCTGATCATGAACGCGCTGAGAACCGCAGCCTCATCAAGGGACAAGGAGCTTTGCGGATGGTCCCTGGAGGTGCCAGTCTCGCACCGGGCTTTGACGTGATAGGGACCTGCGTGATAGCAGTCGTTCCAGGGCAATGGCGGAAATGCATGCAGCGGGCGACGATGAGTGGGATGTGAGGTATTGGGGAGGATTGGAACGGAAAGGGAGTGGTGAAAGAACTTGCTGGGATCGTCCGAGGGAAGGCCTCGAACAACGAAATCTATCTCGAAAGCGCACTGGGGCAGAATCATAGCGATTGTGCTGGCTGGCTATGAGAAGCGCTTGAGGGCCAGTTCAAGCAAGATGGTAAGTAGCGTACCTCCGTCATGCAAGCAATGTATCTGCCACACTTCATCTTCTGGCACTCCTTGCGTACGATGGGATCGTCAAGCTGTTCGAGGGAGGCGACGGGGTCCAGCCATACGACAACATACGCCCCAGGCAAAGGTGCAGCCAAAGACATGAGAGTAGAGACCAAGTGCAACAATAAGCGTGAGGAACAAAACACAAGGAGAGAGTGGCGGCCGTCGCAAAGCGGAAATAACAAGAAGAACAATGGCGCCAAAACAGACGTTCCGCGGCATCAGAGAAGAATGATGCCGGGCCGCTGTGCCGGGCAGACCCGTGCAAGCAAGGCCAAACCGGATCCGGTCGGGACTCGCCGGTTCAAAGTCTTGTTGTGCCCAAATGGAGTCTTACTTCTTTCTTTTGTTCTCGAATCTGGATGAATGGCATATTCACCGTCACCATGAGGACAGAAATACTATATAGCTTCGACATGGATACTCCGCTATGGCCACTGTTCCCCCCACCTCCTACTTGCCTACTGCCCGAGCAGGATCACCTTCAAGATGTCCTTCGAACGCCCGCTCTACTCCTCCTCTGCCGCGCATCGGAGACAGTCTAGGAGCCTGATACGGCCGCGAACTCGCCGGTTTCGTCCACCAGTGACAGCGACGAGAGCTCTGGGGATACTCACGCCACCACGCCATCCGATGACAACAGCGTCCCTCGTTGCGGCTGTAATCTAGAAAAGGTCTCCGACAGAGAAGGCCGCCCGTCGAGGCCGATCAAGAACGGCGATATCGGGCGTGTATACGCGCACTTTCTAACCGCGCTCAAGCCCATCGTGAAGCCTGAAGTAGATGCGGAACGCCGCCGGGCCAGCGCCCCTGTAGGAACATTCATCGGCCCATCGTCACGCCCACCCGCATCCCACAGGCGCACACGCTCTGCTGTCACCTTCGCGCAATCGTCGCTGCATCCTCCAGTCTCTTCGACCGCGGGTTCGAGTGCGCTCCATGGATCCAGCATCCGCAAGGGAGCTCGTCCTTGTGTCATATGGCGCTCGGAAAGTCGAGAGGCAGACCATGTAGATGCCTTTCTCATTGGCACCTTCGACGCGACATCCGTTAGAGGTCTTCCCGACGCTCTCAGACAGTTCTTGGTCGCTATATACACCCCCATCGACAGCGATCATACCGCACTACAAGACCTTCCACATATTCATACCAGCCCATGCTGGGCGGCGAGCGCAACTCCGTACATGATTCCCCTCTCTGTACCCATCAGCATCGACGATCTGCGTCGCTTTCATAGCTCCGACATGGATCAGCGCGGCTTCACGCACGAACGGTGCCCGTACATAAACAAGACATCTATGCAGGAGCTGATGTCCTTTAACCGGCTTGTCAAAGCACGATACCTGGCTATCATGAATGACGATTCGGTGAGGCGTCAAGTTTCGCTTGACCTACTCAACAATACCAAGATTGTACGTCTACTGCTCCTTCCTGTCCCTTGTATCGTGTCTGACGAGCATTGCTTCAGCGCGATATTGTCAATAATGACAGCGCAACGTGGATGACAAGAGATACCGGGGCTTCTCGACCGCGTTCTGGATGTGCGCCTTCTTCGCCCAGCGCTGCTACAGCAAACATCGCTCCGTCGTGGCGAAGAGAAACGGCGAGCACACACGGGACACCAACTTCACCAACGAGGGCAAGGTCTGCCGTCGTGGAGAACTCGTCTTGGCGTTCTCCGACGCGAGCGGGCGTAGGGCCTGGTATGGTAAGTGCCAGCGCACCTTGCCTTCCTGAACGAGGACTGACTACTGTGTAGTCATCAATCAAACCCACTGAAAAGCCTCGCGCGCGTTCGGTGCGCTCTGCCTTCAAGGGCGTCCTCAGCTTCCGCAAATCGTCGAAGGCGAGTATCTCTGCTTATCGCCGCTCTCTTCGACGATACTCACTCTACTTCTACAGGAAGAACAATAATACTGACAACGCCTGTGAGGGATGTAGACGTATCGATTCTCGCTCGCCGTCGAGTAGTCCAGCTGCTACAACTTTCTCCAGTGTATGATTATTAGGATCTAGATACCCGATTATGCATATATCCAGCATCTATCATATTCCAAATTATCCTTGTATGGACCCGTCGATGACCGCGACGGTCTTGCGATATATGAGGAAGCTCACGGCTGCGGCGCAATAGACCAGTAACATTCCATATCAGGACAATGGACACCTTGTTTGTTCATGCTGGGACTCCCATTGTTCTTCCTGGACCGCACCGTCATCATGCCTCGCGGCTTCCGCGCTACTTCGACCTCAACTAGCCTTAGATCTTTAGCTCAGTGTTCTGCCTCCCATAGTTGCCTGTGCCAGTGTCGCCGGCAAAGCGTCCCCTCATACGCGCCTTCCCTCGAAACTTTCACGGGCTCGAACTGTCGTCGCTGCGACGCCCGTGGGACGCTCTCAGCGCACTGAGTATGTGACGAAGGGAAGGGATGTCTGCGGAGGATGGACGGTGCCCGGTGAAGCAGGTGCGTGAAGATGATCTTGCCAATAGCCTGTGTCTAAGAGCGAGCAGTCAGGACCGGTACCTCTGTCGCCTCGACAGAGGTCTCCTTACATAAGGATGAGGCGGAAGGCGCTACTGCTATGGCTACGAGGATGTTTACACTGCGGTACGTGTATGATTGATTTGGCGATGAACTGTTGCTGATGGCCTTACAGCTTCAAGTCTCGCTTCCTTTCTCGTCCTCCCCCCTCACAATCGCCTGCTCATCTTCCCCCTTGATTCCTCCCTGCTATCACCCGGATGCAAAACTCTGCTCGGCGCTCCCGTCAATGCGACGCGCCGATCCCGCTCCGCTAATAGCTGGATGCTGTCGCCCTGCTGGATGAATGCCGGACTCCATCTTGGCTACCACCGCCGTTCTCTTGATGGTCCCATAGACGTTGGAAGATAGACGATGCGGGACTAGGGATGCGGGGAAGGATCGCAGGTGCGGGGAAGGACTGGCGGGGAAGGTCCGACGATGTTGGGGAGGACCGGAGTGCTGGGAAGGTCGATTGTGGGACGGACTGGCTGCTGGGTGCGTGGACAACACCTTGTTCGCATTCTACATCTAACGTTTAACAGTGATCGTCAAGGCCCAGGGCGCGGCCTACGCTCAATGTTCCATAGCAATCACAGGACCTGAAGTCATGCGTCGAGCCGGACCGACGGGGCTTCCGGCTGCATCCTGGAGACCTCCTCACCATCATCCGGACGTGAATGGTCATGCTCAGGCTATTCCCCACAGGTCGACGGATGCTGCTCAAGCTTCGTCACATCCAGCCACGGCTCCTCAATACGGATCCATACATATGCGTCGCGTTGATGCTGGCGAGCGCGGTTGACGAGACACGATAACGACGGTGGTCCGCGGTGGGCGACTTCAATGTGTGGCGATCGATGACCCTGGTGTATGGATTGACGTATGGAACGACGACTCTGGTGTATGGATTGACGACTCTGGTGTATATGGGCCGATGACTTTGGTTTGTGGTCCTTCGATCCGTCTCCAGCGCCCTTGCTGACGCCGCTTGGCAGATCGTGTTCGCGAAGATGTCGCGCATCGGCATTCTCTTCCTAGGACGACGTCAGTGCCTTACTCTTTACTCGGCCTTTCGCAAGTCAAGTGGCTGTTGTCGGTCCCGAAGCTCGTGCACGTTGGGTTTCTCGTGTCCGAGCGTGCACATCTCTGGGCATGTGATGGGTATTTCCTGGTTGCGCGAGGTGAGTAACGACTATCTCTGCGGTTGTGTTACATGCTCATTTTGATCAGGTCTCCTCCTACTTGCGGCGTCGTCTCCTGCTATGTGTTCATCGACGCGGGCCATCGTATTACGCGGGCCATCGTATTCTCAACTATCAGAAACTCGGATATCGACATAGCCCTCGGATATCGACGTAACCCTTGTCCGTCAACGTCACATTTGGCCATCGACGGTGCCCTCGGCTGTCGACGATGTAGTCGTCAGTCATTGACGTCGATCTCGGCCTTTTTAACGCCCTTCGCCCGGCGGCGTGAATCTCGTCTGTTGATGACGCCCTCGTCCGTCGATGTTGCCCTCGTCCGTCGACGCTAGCCTCGGCCGTCGAAATCGCCCTCGTCCGATATAGGCTCGGTCATAGACGCGATTCTCTGTCATCAACGGTACCCTCGTCCATCCGACAACTCCAACCGTGTCACCCTCGTCCGCCGAAGTCGCCCTCGTTGGCGGCGGTCATGAACGTCGACCCGCCAGCATGTTCTTCGTCCAAGAACGTCTATAGCCTCTGTTGCATGCGTCGGTTAGTCAAGCTCTCGCCCTGTTCACTCGAGTTCCTGCTTTTCTCACTCAGAGCCCCGCTGTGCGCACCAAGGACCTGCGCTATCCAAGCACTCGTGAAGTCCCTGCCGCTGGATGATGACGAGGGGTCTGTTGACCTGCGTTCGCGTCACCAGCGGCTGCTTGCACGTAGAGGCTTACCCGCGAGTGCGTTCGTCGTGCCCGTCCGCTGTCTACCTCTCGAGCTTCTCGCGGCGATACTCCTGCAACTTGCTGCGGCGTACTCGGAAAAGGGCGAATACGTGGATGTCGTAGAACGAATTGATCTCACAGCACGACCTGACGCCGGGTCGCACTCGTCGTGGATTCAGACAGAGCAGATCTGTTTTCCGCTACCTAGAACGCTCGAAGTCGTGCCTTCTCCGTGTTGTCTGCTGTGATTACATTACTCTTGATCAATTTACGGAGCGGCAGTGGCAGACGATCTCCCTGCGTGGTACTAGCGCTGCGTTCTACAGCGCCGACCCCAACCTTGAAGTCCGCGATGACTTCTGTGACCGGGAAGGGTGACCAGCGAGAGCCTTTGCGGCTGCTGGCATTACTAGAGCATTCCCCCGTTGCAGCATCTCGGTACTTACTAAGATCAGCAGCACCAAGCAAGAATTTGACATGACGCTTCTGACTTCATGCACACTCGAATTCTTCGATGTCGAGCGTTACGATGCGGAGTTTCCCAACATGGGGCGCGAAAGACGCACGGGTGTGGAGACGACCATCGTTTATATATACCGAAGACGACTAAATGATAAGTACAAATTCGCCTCTATGATCATGACCACATGCTATGCGTCCAGTACCGACCAGCTACGGTATCCAGCTTCCTGCCCTCGACTAGCGCGATCAAGTCCCATCCACGAGAGACTGTCGACATCCGTCTCGAGCGGCACAGCTCGGCGAGGATATCCGACGGTGGTGCAGTCCGGTCGTACATAATCACCTGGAGGTTAGGCAGGTAGTTGTGCGAAACACGGAGCCCAGTTTTGGGAAGGATGCAAGATCGGTAATCCACCTCCGCCCTCCAAATTAGTGCCGTCAGGAAATCATCCATCACAGAGGCATACTTGAAGCGCAGCTCCTCGAGACCATCTATGTGCGCCATACAGGCTAAAAGCGTGGCCGTTGTCATCGCGTCCCAGGTGCGGTCATGGCTCTGGCTGAGCTCCAGAATACGAAGGTTCAGGGGTTGGCGGGACAGGAAGTTCAGGATGAGCGTTGGGAAGTCCGGCGGCGGGAATTCGACGACAAGAGTGTGGAGGTTGGGCGTAGATATGAGCGGGAGCAGCTTGAGCCCCCCGCCAGATGCACACAGAATATTGAGTGCGGGAAATTCGACTGGCGCGGTTGATGATGGGTCTCCGACATCATCCCTTATGCTGAAAGACCTGAGACGGAGGATCTTTAGACTCGCTCGGTATTGCTGGATGGACTTCAAGAAAGGCGCGATGAAGTACGGGCTTTCGAAGGCGAGATGAAGGGATACGAGCAAGGGACACGAAGGCAGGGATAGTCCGATATGGGCATTCAACCCGTGACAGGTGACAGACAACTCTTGCAGCCGCGGCGTGTGCTGCAGGAATCGGAGCAGGCCGGCATCTGCCGCACCTAGCACATCATCTATGTTGAAACTCGCGCGCTCGAGAAGTGGGGTGGCGATGGGAGCCGCGGTGCGCAGATCGGCACTTCTAGTTCGAAGGGTGAGAGTTTGCCACCGGGAAGCATGCGCGCTGAGCATAGGGAAGAATGTAGACTGGGGGCCGATTTGGCAGGATACGTGCAGGGGGAAATCTCTGGACCGTGGGAGGTATCGGCGAAGGTATCTGAGTCTCTGTGGCACGTCCTTGTTCGACTGAACATCGATGCATGTCCACAGCATAGGCGTGCTGAGGGCGACTTGACGCCATCTGAAGCAGACACGAGCAACGGTCCGATCGAGCTCGATAAGTCCGTCCGACGGGTTTGTGTGAGACGGCAGATAGAGGAATATTTCTACAATCAGCTCCAGTGGGAGTCGATGCACGCGTGCCGTGACCGATCGATTGACTGCGATCTGGGCATCCATTCGGCTGCAAGCGACGCGTAGGGCGGCGGCTTCGTCCCCAGAACGCGATGTCCCCAATTGAGTACAGAGTTTCGCGTCTGATATCAGAGAGGACATCTTCAAGATTTCTGCGACCTGCGCGGGATCCGGGACGAAGCCCTCGCGCTGCATGCGGAGGTTGGCGAGAGAATCGGCTCGCTGAAGGAGATCTGTTGCTCGGGAAAGACACATATTCGCTAGCAGTTACGCTGATACGAAGACAATGAGATTCACCAGCGCGGACAAGAGGCTACTTACCTTTGACTCGCAAACGCCAAGAGTTCAATGTGGCGGGAGGAAATAAAGGCCGGGCCGGCTGAGCTCGATCCGAGTCAGATGCTTCCCACGTGACGTCAATGTTCGACTATGCTCGACTATGTACCGGAGTGTCATGATCCTGTAGTATACCGCTATTTACATATTTTGAGATGACACTATGGGCTGCGTATGCGTCAAAATTGCGCTGGAAATGCTGCTCTACAGCATTATGGACGCGATTCAGGCTGACTCTTTTATCTTCTCCGCGAACGGATAGTCGGTGTACCCGCGCGAACTCGCGTCACCCACAAGATAGAACGTGTCTCTATTGTACGGCGTGAGTGGGATATTGTGCCGCCAGCGCGACGGAAGGTCCGGCTATCAACATGTCAGTCATGGCCTCATTTTACTGGTAGTCGGCACTCACGTTCGAGATGAAGTACCGCCCGACCGCGACAATGTCTCCCTTCTCTTCCGCGACCTGCATAGCCATGTCCCGCGTGTACGCGCCCGCGCTGATCACCGGCTTCGGCGCCCAGATGTCGCGCAGAAAGTCGTTCTGCTCCCATGCCTCGATATCGCCCGCGTCCCGCGTCGCGGCCCCCTGCACGCGCGGCTCCACGACATGGAGGTACGCAAAGTCCGGGTGCCGCTTCTTGATCTCCCCCACGAAGTAGGAGAACTGTGGGATGGGGTCGTGCATGCGCATATCTGGGAAAAAACAGTATGAGGCCCAATTTCTCTGCGTGCATTAAAGTCGGGACGCGCTACCATTGAACTTGCTCCACGGGGTGACTCGGACACCGACCTTCTGCGCGCCGACGACTTTGACGATTGCGTCAATGACTTCGAGCGCGAAGCGAGAGCGGTTCTCGACACTCCCACCGTATTCGTCCATCCGCGTGTTCGACGTGTCTTGCTGTAACAGCGTCAGCTGGCGGATATCTGGCGCCGATGGCACAGCCGCTGCGTACCAGAAACTGGTCGAGGAGATGGCCATTCGCCACGTGAAGCTCGACACCGTCAAAGCCGGCACGCTCGACCGCGTTGCGCGCCGCGTCGGCGTAATCTTGCACGTATTGCTTGATCTCTGGGATAGTCAGCGCGCGCGGCGTCTCTTCGTGGTCGGATAGCTGGATCTCCGACTCTGGCGCGACGTAGTCCGGGGATCCCTCTTTCTCCATAAGGTCCTTCACGGACACCGCACGACCCGGCGCCCAGAGCTGGACGTACATGAACGAGCCCTGCGCGTGGACACCGTCCGTGACCTGTCGGCGGGTCAGCAGGCCGCTCAACAATAGCGCTCGCCGCTCGCACCTCTTTCCACGCGCTGATCTGCTCGTCGCTGTAGATCCCGGGCGTGCTCTTGCATCCGCCGGCTCGCGGGGAGACGAAGGTCGCTTCGGCAATGAGCAGTGTGCCAGGTGTGCTGCCGCGCTGGGCGTAGTACTCCTTGACGTTTGGGAGCGGGACGTGTGTGAGCTCTGAGTTGCGGTATCGCGTGAGCGGGGCGAGCACAACGCGGTGAGCGAGCGTCAGCTCGCCGAGTTTGAAAGGTTGGAAGATCTTGGGAAGCGCAGATGACTCAGAGGACATAGTCGCAGAGGGGCACGGTTTTGAAGAAGGACGGGATTGTGAGGAGGATAAGATGTGCTCGTATGGCGCCGTCGCGGTTGCTTTTATTGCATGGATGCCAAGGGATGTTGCCTCTTGAGACTGGCTGATCGTCGAAGGGAGCATGATCGCCACCGAGGTGACGCTAATCGTCACCGAGGGGATGATGGCCATACAATAGGAAAGGCCACTGAATCAGCAAGGAGAAAGCGGACAAAAACTGGCTGCCTCGGACTCGGCGATGACAAACAGATAGGAAAGGTATGACACACCCATGGATCCCGAGGCTTTGAAGTGTCACTGCGGAGTCTGAGCGATGCCAGTACTATGTCAAGGACACAACGTAAATTTCTCAAGGTATACAACCAAGACGATATCGTGCGGTATCATCAACATGAATTAGGCGAAGGTGACGACGTACTCAGAGGGATACCAGTGTATGTTCAGATGAATTCGCCATAACGCGTCTGGCAGACGTGCACCGGCGAGCAAGGGCGTCTCGTCGTCGGCCAGCGCCGGCAGGAGCTTCACAAGGGCTTGATGGAGATAGACGAGGAGCAAGATGGATGTTCACGAGGAAGGATGACGGACGAGAGAAGGTCCGGCGACGCGCACTGAGGATCTACAGGTCATCAGCGAAAGCCGATCGACAAGTGCGCACGCGCACCGCAACTACAATGGGCACTTCTTCCCAGTCTCCGGTAGCCCGCTAAGCGGTTCCCCATTCGCGCGCGCGAGGGAGCCTCGCAGTTCACCGAGCCTCGGCTGATCTTAGCGCGAGGCTTCACTTCCGCCGACTACTGCAAGACATGAGACAGAGACCAAAAACAAGACAGCGATTACGCGCCTGGCCCTAAAGTATCCTTCTTGTTCGTCTCCCATTCTGAATCCTTCCGAAGGCGAAGCACGAAGACTCGCTTCCACATGAACTTCCCAAAAGCCGGTTTGACTGTTGAGCTCCGAGTCGTCGCTATCACATTGTCGCCGGCGTCGCAGAGGTCGAGAAACGGAGTCGACGGTCACGCAAAGCAGATAATAAGACGCTGGGCAAGTATCATGCGGCTCATGTCGCCGGGCATGATGAAGGTAAGGTAAAAAGAACAATGGTCAGCTAACACGAACAAACAACACGATCATTGTACTTCATGTGACTTTATTTGTCGATTTCTGCTGGCCCGGAAGGCGTCGTATAGACATTCACAACGTTCATGAATCAAAACATATAGCGGGCTCAGGACTATGTACCAAGAGTCGAAAATCTTTCCCAAGAGAGCATCAATCAGCGCAGAAATGGATGGCGTATCGAGCGAAGTAGGCCCAGGATTCTGGAGGACGACTCACTTGATGAACGCCTCTCAAGGAAGCTCGGAGACAGCAATCGTATATGTATCCGGTATGTATCAACAAGGTTAATGTCAAATCAAGCGTACCATGGAGGATATCCCAGCGACAGTGCAGCATGAGGATCTGGAGGTCACTCGAAGCGTCGAGCGCGTCACTCGCGTCGCCGACACGAGGAAACAACACAGCAGAATATAGGACTTGAAGTGGGTTCGAAGTCAACAACGAAGAACATTCGAAGATGGCGAGAGGCGGAGGAAACAGGGCGCCCGCCGCTGACCGGTGTCCGTCCCATTCTGCCGGTCCACATCGTGTGATATTTCAGGCTGGAATATGGGTTGCCGTGGCAAGCTTTCGTAATGAGGCCTGCAAGGCAGTTGTCGACAGGCCGATCTCTGGATCCCAGGAGCCTAAAATTGATTCGGTGTGCTAAGCTACAAACCATCCGCGGCGCTCACTATCATGCAGACAGAGACCGCGTGTCTGTCTCGGGACTCAGGCGGCGTTCCTCCGCGTCTTGATCAGCCGAAGGAAAAAATGTGAACAAACGACTGCGCCAGTCGGAGGTCTTCAGATACATCACCTTCACGACCCCTCCTCCTACTGTTTCTGGCCAGTCATGAGTAAGTGCTTGCAGCTGTACGCACTTCGCCTTGAGACTGAGATCCAGAGTAACGATCGGAGGTGCATTGAGCTCCGTGACGAACCGGGTGTAATTTTCCGTCAAGTACGATTCCGCAAGTTGAAGGAAGCGAAGAAACTCGACGTCACGTGGTTTGAGAGGTTCTGTCCGGGATCAACGCTTTGGATACAAGCGAAGGACGGATGAGGACTGACCGATTTCAGGGTGTGCGGATTTCAACGCACACATTTTTTGATGCCCCATGTACCAGTTTGTACGCTGGCATGTACGCGAGCAGTAGAGCGCCTCCCCGCATGGACACGCGCGGAGGAGGCCTACGTCGGTAATGCTTGCAGTACACTAGACGAGAGGTGTCAGACCTGGCAGCCGTATCAGCAGAGCACGCACGTCCACACTGGCGCAGCACGCGACGTTGCCCCACGATTGGTCGAATTCCTGCAATAGCGCGAATCTTTCATCCGCGAGGTTAAGGAGCGCCTGTTCATCTGGGTGGTACGATCTCTCGGACAGACGGAAGCCCTCGGGGAGCGCGTTGTGAAAGCGCTTAACCGCACGAGGAGTGATGAGCGCGCAGCTGATGAGTGAAGACATGCCGCCCTTCATGGTAGACTGTTCACAAGCGCCTTTAGCGCGTAACTCGACCAGCATAGTGAATAGGCCATGGTCGACCGCGACGAGGAGACTACGTGGGTCAAAGCACAGTGTGCAGAGAAAGTCGTGCACGGTTACGCAGAGCCCGGGGCAGTCGGCCAGCGCGGTGCGCATGACGGCGATGGTCGACAGAACTATGCAGCGCGGAAAGCCACCGCGGCGCAGCTCGGGTGTGGTGGCAAGTGGGATCAGCGAGCGGAGCAGCTGATTCATGTCCGTCCACGTTTCCACGCTGAGGCGCTTGCCGAGGGTGTCGATGTGCGAGCTGAGAATGCGGAAGAGGCGGTGTGGGTGGCCTTTGACTGCGCGCATGATATAGACGACGAGGATGGCGCGCATCTCGGTGTCCGTACCTATCACCCTCCAGAGAGTATGCAGGAGGTTGAAACAGCGCTCCCGACGACGTGTGTCACCGTTCGCATCACGTAAGTCCCCGATAAGAGCAGGTCCGTTGAGCCACAGGGCTACGATATCGTGTATCGCGTCGTGTCCGCCAGAGAGCACAACAGAGCGCGCGCGCTCGGACGGCAGTGTACGAAGCCCCTCAAAGACACAGAGCATCGCTTCGAGAACCTGAGTTATGAAAAGAGGCGGGAAGGACGATAAGCGGCGGCCGTGGTCGAAGGGGAGCAGGTACCCGATCCACTTGAAGACGCGCGGCCACACCGCGTCCTCCGGCTCGTGTAAGACCCAGAGCTTGCGGTACCCGAGACGGACGAGGTTGGATATCAAGACGAAGGAGTAGAGTGCGGGAGAGATAGCGAGACCGTCGGTGGTGAACGCGAAGTCGATCAGCGGCGTGCGTGGTGGTTCACGGAAAAGGATTTCCAGGGCGCCGGCCCTGAGATGTTGCAGGGCTTGCTTCACGATGCATTTAGTATCGGGGGATCGCTTTCCCAGATGGTCCTCTGAGTCTGTTTCTACGACCGAATGAAGGTGCGCCAGTACGAAAGCAAGCTCCTTTGCGGATGGACAGTGCATGGCCATGATGGTGGCCACGCGCTACGCGAGGTCTCACGTTGACGCGCTTGCAGATCCCGCAGTGGTCGCAGAGAAAGATCTGATTATAGTTGAGGCAGGTCAGTCCGGAGCTCCCTTCGTGCGGCGCACACCTTAGATACGACCGCTTCAAATTGGGTGGCGGGAGGAAACAAGCGTTGGGATTTGAAAATTGTGCGGCCCGAACATTCCGCATCACGTGATAAGCACAACGTATCTGGGCACCCGCCAGTGCCAGTCGGCGGGCGATACATGCGGCAAGCTAAGGGCTCGAGGCAGACTTTGGTCTGCCAGGGGAAGATGACTCGAAGAGGCAAGGCCCGCGGCTGATCATAGATCGGCCACGCGCCGTCATACGACGAGCGCTGGCTGCGCACGCTGGCCGTGCCGCGTGCGCGTAGCCCGTCCATGTATATAGTGCGAAATGGCAATGGAGGATGATATACGAGAACATAAAAGAAGGGCAACCCGGATTCAGTGAATTCGGGGCTTGCCATGTCGGGCGAAGCCCGACCGGCACCGCTGGGGAATATCAACCATCACGTGACGTGTTGATATTCACAGTCTCGCGCGGGCGGCCGGACGTCGCCGACAGTACACCGCGAGGGGACTCGGATCGTGCGCTATCCAGCGGTGGAGGAGTTCTTGGCGGCGCTGGTGTGGAAGGACGGTGCTCCGCACATCCTTCCTAACCTGCAATGGTAGTCCGTGGTCGGGAATTTAGCAGGGTCGAGCGCTCTCGCGGAATTGTGCCTCTCGAGGCGGATAACGGCAGTCTCTCGTGGATGGGAGATGATCGCGATGGTGGAGGGCCAACGGGCAGAAACGTTACCGCATGATGTTATGATTTCATGACCGCTGGGATAGTAAGTAGACGACAGCTGCTTTTGCGATGTACTGTACCGGCGGCTATCTTACACTACGATGAGTCACGACGTGATAGCGTTTCTCGATATCCCCCTTTCCTTGCGTTTGATGTACCGGCGCGGGGCCTTGACGGTCCGAGATTCTTTCTTCTTCTGAGTAGTGTTGGTCGGGCTCGGGCCGGGCCGGGTTTTGGAGGGTCAGGCCAGGCTTCGTCGGGCTGAGGCTCACCAACATCCTGAGCCCTGGCCCGAGCCCCCAAAAGCCTGAGCCCGGCCGAAGCCCCGGGCTCGAGCCCAGGGCTTTATACTTGTAATGTCAATTCACCTGCAAGGAAGAAAAAATGACATATAGACATACCTATACATGCTTACATTGCTCTAGGACTGCTCGTGCCTTGTGGACGGCGCACCCCATGCAAAGACGCCCCGAAGATGTGCGCGCGCCACCGCGTCACGTTGTTGAGCGACACATGTCACGGGTGTGACACAAGTGACGCGACGCGTCGGCGTAATTCGAACGTGCGCGACGGCTCGTGTAAGTCAGTCGCAGCCGGAGACGGTAGATAAAACTGGATATAATGGTTAGTAGCAACATCTTAGACACTGAAAGCCCCTTACCGTCTACATTCAGGACCGTGAAAGCCCAGGGCTGGAGCCTCGGGCTCCGGGTTTCCCCAACACAAGCCCTGAGCCTGAGCCCTGCTCAAGCCCGTCGTCGGGCCAGGCTCGGGTCAGGCTTCAGAGGGCCGGGTCGGGCCGGGTAAGGAGGCTTTGGCCTGAGCCCGACCAACACTACAAGTTCTGAGACCGATCTTCTGTGCGTCCTCGTCGCCGATATTATATCCGTGCTCGCCACCGATCTCTTATTCTCACATGACGCCAATTTCCTCAGCGTTCGCCGTCTTCTCGACTCGGACACCGCACGGTCTGAAGATCACCGCTTTTCGCCACGCCGCCTCTCTACGTCGCTACATACGCGGGCCTGTTTATTTTCTCACCTCCCACGGACGTTCTACACACATAGCCATATCCCTCGCTCGCGCAGCTCGTCTGACTCTTGTCCACATGATCTACAATGTCCCCCAATATACTTTGGAATCTACATTTTCGCCACCAAGCGAATGCTGCCTGATCTCCGGTATCGCAGACGCAACGCGACTGCTCGCCTCACAGAGACGCGACTGATCGCCTCACAGAGACGCGACTGATCGCCTCACAAAGACGCCACTGATCGCCTCACAAAGACGTCACTGCTCGCCTGACACACACGCGACTGCCCCGGTATCACAGACGCGACTGCTCCGGTAGCACAACCACGACCGCTCACCTCACAACCACGACTGCTCTCCGCGTCTCACACCCACGTCTTGCGCTCGCCATCACAACTGCGCCTGCTCCGCCGTCGTCTCCGCGAACGGATAATCGGTATACCCGCGCGGGCTCGCGTCGCCCATGAGATAGAAAGTGGTGCGATTGTACTCCGTGAGCGGGATATCGTGCCGCCAGCGCAGCGGAAGGTCGGGCTGCAAGGGATGTTGGTTAGCCACGCGTCCTCGACTCAACGACGTAAAACTCACATTCGATATAAACCATCGCCCCACCGCAGTCAAATCTCCCTTCTCCTCCGCTATTTGCAGCGCGAGGTCCCTTGTGTACGCACCCGCGCTGATCACGGGCTTGGGTGCCCATATATTGCGCAAGAAGTCATTCTGCTCATCCGTACCGATCTCGCTCTCCGCTAGAACGGCTGGCCCCTGCACGCGCGGCTCGACGAGGTGGATGTATGCGAGGTCCGGGTGCCGCTTCTTCAGTTCGGTGACAAAGTGGGAGAATTGGGGGATGGGGTCGGACATGCGCATGTCTGGGATGGGTGTGGTGAGCGGGGTGAGGTGTGGGCGAGGGAGGGTGGATGGGAGGAAAGAGCGGGTGAGGGAGGATAGTGGGGCAAGGGACAATGGCCGGGTGAGGGAAGATTATGGGGCGATCGAGGTAGTCGGGTGGGTGAGGGAAGAGCGTAGGGAAATCAGGGCATAGTAGTCGGTAATGGTAGTGAAAGGAATCAAGATAGACGTAGCTCTGATGTGAGCACCACACACCTTGGAAAGTATTCCATGGGCTGAGGCGGATGCCGACCTTCTTTGCGCCGACTGCTTTCGCGACTGTGTCGACGACTTCCAGGCCGAAGCGGGAGCGACTCTCGATGCTCCCGCCGTACTCGTCTGTCCGCGTGTTCGACACATCTTGCTATAACGCGAGATCGGTAGTAAGACTTCACGCCCATCGCATGCATACCGAGCCACATACCAAAAATTGATCAATCAGGTATCCATTGGCCCCGAGGATCTCCACGCCATTGAACCCAGCCCGCTCGACCGCGTTGCGCGCCGCGTTAGCGTAGTAATGCGCGTACTGCTTGATCTCCAGGATGGTCAAAGCCCGTGGCGTCTCCTCATGGTCGGATAGCTTGATCGCCGACGACGAGACGTATTCGAGCGATGAATCCTCATCGGTAAGGTCCTTCGCCAACGCCGCACGGCCCAGCGCCCAGAGTTGGAGGTACATAAACGAGCCCTGCGCGTGCACGCGGTCCGTGATCTACGACCTCAGACAATCAGCCGCCAGCAACGCGGCGGATTCTGTACTACGCACCTCCTTCCACGCGCTGATCTGCTCGTCGCTCCAGATGCCCGGCGCGTTCTTGTACCCGCCGGCTTGCGGGGAGATGAACGTGGCCTCTGAGATCAGCAGCGTGCCGGGCGTTCTCCCGCGCTGCGCATAGTACTCCTTCACATTAGGAAGCGGGACGTGTGTGTACTCCGTGCAGCGTAACCGCGTGAGCGGCGCAAGTACGATGCGATGAGCGAGCGTCAGGTCGCCGAGCTTGAAGGGCTGGAAGAGCTTGGGGACGGCGGTGGTGGAGTCAGACATGATCGTGGGGGAGGAGAACAATCGTGGGGAAAAGAGAGATCGACGGCTCTCGAACACACGGGTGCTTTCATCCCGCTGTGGCATGCGTGGATGACGAGATTTCATTGCTATGATTGATCAGCGTCGGTAGGTAACACCCGAAGGGTCAGGCATTGAACGTCAGTAGGTCCGAAGTGCGTCGCGGGAAACCATCTGTCAACATACGTTGCCTGCTGGGATCTCGCTCCAGACACTGAAGACGGCATACAAGTTGACTTGTTCAGTGAACAGAGAGAAAACCTGAGGCCTTGAAGGGCTGGCTGCACGACTTGAACAGAACCCGCTTGAAGCTGCTCGAAGTTGTCCGCTCGACGGTCTGCAGTGTGCAGGGCCTCAACATTAAGATACATGTTGGTAGAGGATAAGCAGGAACGAGGGCTTCCCAAAAGGAGAACAAAGGAGCGATCAGCATTTCACCAAACGTGTGCAAATAAACGCACCTTCTCCCAAAGTATCACGTGTCACTCGCGTAGAATCTCCCCAGTGGGACGGTCCTGCAGATTCGATGTATATAGCCTCACATTCGATGTACCAAACGCATTGAGTCCCAGATCCAGACCAAACATTGTCTTATCCTAAGACCGACTTCCATCTGAAGCGTTAGTTCGCCGTGTTATGTTGTACATTGATACCATTCGCTGTGCAGTGTGTAGTTAGTTTGACCACGATGTCATTTGCCATATAGTAGTAGTAGTACTGAGCGAAGACTAGTCTGTATTGAGTTCAACGCGATGTTCCTCCACGTCTATACCATCCGACGGAAGGAATATAAACAAGCGACTGCGCCGAGTACCGCTCTCCACGTACACCGCCTTCACGACCCCTCCTCCTACCAGCCAGTCATACGCGACTGCTTCCTGCTTCACACATGTCGCCTTGAGGCTGAGACATAGAGTAACCATCGGAGGTCCGTTGAGCTCGTGCATAATTTGCGGTCAAGTAGGATGCCGAGAGAAAGCGAAGAAACTGAACATCGCGCGGCTTAAGAGGTGCTGTCTGGGATCAGCATTGTGCCAATACTAAGGCAAGACGGCTAAAGACTAACCGACTTCAGGGTGTACTGATTTCAATGCACACATTGTTCGATGCCCCGAGTTCCAGTGTGAACGCTGGCATGCGCGCGAGCAATAGAGCGCTAAGCCGCATGGACACGCGCGAAGAAGGCCTGCGTCAGGACAGCTCGAAGGACACTAGACGCGAGGTCAGACTCAACGGCAACGGTCACATCAGCATCAGAGTACGCACGCTCCTGTTGGCACAGCGCGCGATGCGGCACCATAATTTGTTGAATTCCTGCAACAGCGCGAACCGTTCATCCGCGAGATCAAGGAGGGCCTGTTCATCTGGGTGATATGACCTCTCAGTCAGACGAAAGCCCTCGGGGAGCGCGTCTTGAAAGCGTTGAACCGCGCGAGGGGAGATGAAGGCGCAGCTGATGAGCAACGACATGCGGCCCAACAAGGCAGAGTCTTGACAAGCGCGTTTGGCGCGTACCTCGACCAGCGTGGCGAATAGGCCGTGATCGAGCGCGACGAGGAGGGCATGAGGGTCGAAGCAGCATGGTGAGCAGAGGAGGTCGTGCGCGGGCCGGCAGAGTCCGGGATAGTCGGCCAAGGCGATACGCAGAACGGTCATGGCCGAGCGGACTGTGCAGCGCGGAAACCCGCCGCGGTGCACCTCGGGTACGGCGGTCAGTGGAATCAGCACACACAGCAGCTGATCCATGTACGGCCAAGTCTCCGCGCAGAGGTGCTTGGTGAGGGCGTCGATGTGTGCGCTGAAATTGCGGAGGAGGCGGCGCGAGCGGCCTTTGACTGCGCGCATGATAGACTCGACGAGGATGGCGCGCGACTCGGTCTCACCGCCTAGCACCGCCCAGAGATTTTGCAGGACGGCGGAACAGCACGCCCGGCGTGTGTTGCCTTTGAGGTCCTGGATGTCCGGGTTCCCGGTGAGAGCGGGACTGTAGAGCCAGATGGCCACCATATCGCGTATTGCGTCGTGACCGCCAGAGAGCAGGACGGAGCGCGCGCGCTCAACCGGCAGAGTAAGGAGGCTATCAAAGATGGAGAGCATCGCATCGAGGATCTGGGGCATGATTGACAAAGGCGGGAAGGAGGATAGGCGGAGGCTGTGGTTGAGTGGGAGCAGATAGCCGATCCACTGGAAGACGTGCGGCCATACCGCGTCCTGCGGCTCGGGTAAAGCCCAGAGGTCCAGATACCCGAGATAGATGAGGTTGGTGAGGCCAGCAAAGGCGTGGAGGGCGAAGAGGATAGCGAGAGCGTCATTGGTCATCGTGAAGTCGATGAGCGGCGTACGCAGTGGGGGATCGCGGAGGAGGATTTCCCTGAGGGTGTCGGTCGTGAGATATCGCAGAGCTTCCTTGACGAGGCGTCGGATTTCAGGAGACCGCTTTTCCAGAGGAGGGTCCACTGCCAATACGGCCGATAGAAGGCGCGCCAATGCACAAGCGAGTTCCTGAACGGACGAAGGGAGCACAGTGACCATGGTAGCAGCTCGTTGTAGGAGTACACAAAACGAGATAATGCGATTGTTGATTGCGGATAGTCTGCAGGGTGCAGCGTACACTTCCGGGCGTGGCGGGAGGAAACAAGCGTTGAACCTGAAGGGACGTGCCTGGCCCGAGAAATCCGTGTCACGTGAAGAGCAGCTGACTCACTCGACGATGTTTGGAAATTGGGCCGCACGATCACTCTTGTTTACTCCCACTGCCACCAACCACGGATCGCTGCCAGTGAGTCCCATCGCGATCACGTTTATCTAAGCACCCAACAGCCACTTTGTGATTAATGTTCTTGAATAGACCGTCTTCTTGGCAGCAGGCCGATTCCGCGGCCTCGCCGAGTGACATGCAGCGCCATGACCTCGTCCCGGACCCTGCGCGGGCCGATGATGTCGCACCAACCTCCTTTCAGCTTGAGGAGACTGGCGCGCAGATCGAGCTACTTTCATCGGACGCCGACAATGAAGCTCCCCGTGCCGCCTTTGACGAAGCGGTGTCTTCAGTCGGCTTCAAAGAACCAGTCACCGCGCCCGTCCACTGTCTGCCGCCAGAGCTCCTCGCCGATATATTCCTCTATTTACCCTCACGCGAGAACATGTGCGATGAACTCGTCCGGCTCGAGTACGGCATCGCTCGCGTTTGCACCACCTGGCGCCACGTCGCCCTCGGCACGCCAATGCTGTGGACCTGCATCGATATCCAATCGAAAAACATCGATCCCGAGCAATACCTGCGCCAATACCTGCCCCGGTCGCATAATCGTCCCCTCCACATAGCTTGCGACTACGACAGGCAGCCGAAACTCCTGCGCCTGCTCAGCGTGCACGCGGCGCATCGGTGGCAAACCCTGACCCTCCGCGTTTCGCGCTACGATCCTCTTCCGGATACCATGCCCACCGCCGTCGCCGCGCCCCTTCTCGAACGCGTGAAGGTGAAGATCGGTGGCGAGGGGTACGAAACGGAGGTCTCCGATCTGCTCGCGTTTCTCCAACATACGCCCCGGCTGCGCGAGCTAGTCGTCAAGGGCGGCAGCCTCAAAACATTCGCGCTCTGCGGGCTGCCCTGGTCCCCCGCGCTTACGCACGTCCACATCGCCGTCGACGGATTCCACGAATTTCCCCTCATCCTGCGCTCTGTCCAGGAATTCGGCGCGACACTCACGACGCTGCGCCTCGGCCTGCGGGCGAGCGTGCTCGTTGGGCTGGCCGAGGACGAGGAGCAGGAGGGCATAGTGACGCTGCCCGCGCTCCGGTATCTGCGCCTCTACAACTACGGCTACGAGCTCCTCTGGCTCATCAACGCGCCCAACCTGCACACCCTGTCCGTCGACATGGACGCGCTGGCCAAGTCTGCGGCGTTCCTCAACTTCGTGAAGCGCGGCGGAGCACGGATGAATATCCGCGCCCTCGAGGTCATCACCGTCTACCCGAAGATGTATATCGACGGCGGGCGGGCGGAGTTCGCCAGGCTGCTGTGCTGTATGATCGGCTTGGAGAGCCTGGAGCGGCTGCGGATCGTGCGGTATCCAGCGGTGGAGGAGTTTCTGATGGCGCTGGCGTGGAGAAACCATGCGTCGCGCATTCTTCCCAACCTGCAGATGATATCGATCCCTGGTCTCTCAGCGCAATCGATTGTTCTCGCGGAGCTGTGCCGTACGAGGCGGATGACGACGGTGTCCTGTGGACGGGAGATATTTGCGATGGCGGAGGGTCGGCAGTTTGAGATGCTACGGGGTGACCTGAGTCTATGATGAGTTGTACAAGCTGCTGTTGTTCAAAGTAAACGCACCAGCGGTCAGTCGAAGAAAATCTCGATTTTCTCGACATGACGACCCCTTGGTATTCACGGACGGTCATAGAACTAGCAGTACACTACGGATCATGAGCATGTTTGTGATATTATCAGGAGAGCGTGAATCGCGCGCACCTAGACATGTTCACGCCTGCGGGGACAGATCCACACCCGCAGTAGACATTCCGTAGACGCAGCCGAGAAAGCAGTCGCGGATAGGTTCTACGAAGAAGCAGTCGCGAATAGGTCCTACGAGGAAGCAGCCGCAGATAGGCCTTACGTGCAAGCAGCCGCTGGTGACGCGAACGCAGGTCAACAGACCCCTCGTCATCAGCCAGCGGCAGGGACTTGACGACATGGACGAACGAGGCAACGTCGACCGATGTAGTTATGATGGTTGAGGGTATGGTGGCTTGCGTCGACCGACGAGGATATGATGATTGCATTGACGGCCTCATAGTAGGAGATCTGGGCTGCAATGAGCTCGAGACAACTGGAAGGACGATCGGCATTTACCTCGCGCGATCAGGAGATACCAACCAGGAGACGCCCTCGCACGACCAGGAGAGACCATGTACGATAGCTCGGTTGCTAACTACGCGCGCCGACCTCAATTGCGTACCATATACGCGTACCTTGATCGCGTCCTGCTCAGAGCTCCACCCAGGCTGACAAGCAAGCCACGTCAAAAACCATAGAGTCCGTGGCCCGCCCATCGACGTTAGGGTCCGACGATCGCTGCTCAATGTTAGACGCGGTCCGTAAACAAGACGTTGGTCACGCACATAGCCCAGCATGTATCGTTGGTCCTTCCTTGCAAAGCCGGTCCTCCCCAGCATCCCCGATCCTTCGAAGCACGCCTAGTCCTTCCCTGCTTCAACAGTCCTTCGAAGGACGCTCATTCCTCCCCCAGCATCCTTCCCCGCACCGTCGATCCTTCCCGTGTAGATGAGGCCATTGAGAATGAGCGGCGCTGTGTATGCGAGATGAAGTCCGACATCCACCCGGCCGAGCGGAGCCGCCGGGCGCGTTGCATAGTCGAAGGTACCTGGGACGGGCGTGTTGCCTTGATGAGAGTACAGGTGATGTTTGCGTCTGAATGGTACGAGGGGCTGATATTCGAGAACAAGGAGCTGACGTTTGAGCGCGAGGGGGTGATGTTCGGGCGCGAGGAGATGACGTTCGAGCACGAGGGGTGAGGATGAGAGAAGCGAGAGGCGAGGATCGAAGCTGAAAAATCAGCAGGCCATCAGCGATCGGTCGACCAACGCCAAGTTCGATATACACGTACCACAGATATCCTCGTAGTCATAGGGAGTAGCACCGTCCGTCCCTCCCTCGAGGGAACCTCCGTCGGTCGGCTGAGGCTGCAGCGGTTTTGGTGACTGCTCGGCGGTCAGCCGCAGACCGTGAATAAGAGCGTCATCACGCACCTGGTCTACCGGGCATCGTCCATCCTCGAGAGCACTTCCGCATTCCTTCCCTGCTTCATAGACATAGCGCGGTACGAGAGCCCCCGCGACCAAAATTTGACTTCAATGGGAGGCGCGCGCCGGAAGTTCCAGCGCGTTGTGGGTGCCGCTGACACAAGAAGGCGTTCATCATGTGTAGAGGGAGACCATTCGAGTCAGAGCGGAGCTGCATCGAGCGCCGTTTGGGGTCAAAGTCGCGGGGCATGACGACGGCGCGGTCCAAAGAACAATGGGTGTACCAGCATGAACAAACAACGTGTCCTTTGTCCCAATTTGGACTGCTGCTCCTCTACTTCTGCTACTCCTCAAGTTCTACTGGTCCGGGTTGTTACAGGTACCCCGTCGCTCTTTAGGTATTGCAACTCGGCATGTGAGCGTGTCACGTTGTTTACGAACGACATTTCTAAATTCCTTCAAGATGACCTCCTCGTGTTCGCAAGTCTTCATACACTGGGCCTCTCCTTGCGCTTTAAAGTCATACTCAAGCTTAATACTCGACACACCAGCTCATGCATTACGCCGTGAACCCTCAAAACACTGCACCCTCCGCCCTACTACTAGCCTCCCCGAGTCAAACCCACTCCAGGCTCAGCGAGTTGCTCGATGAAGTCAGCATGCTAATTTCTGGACATCCTCGCTGTCATCCCTGCCGCCTTCGCTGTTATCTTTCGACGACCTTTGCTTCTTGTCGAGACCATCTCGCGCTCATACTTATGTTGCTCTCAGCCCCGACACGTTCTCCCAGGTTCTCCTTCCTGATGGCCTCTCGCTCCTAAGTTCTTGCCGTCGACACCATTGCTCTAGATCTCATTATCCTGTACGGTCTTGCGCGCCTTGTATCTGACTCTCTCGCTCTTGTCCTCGACGGCCACCTTCCCATTTTCGACGCGCTCGCTGCATCCTTCACGCCCTCGTTTTTGCTGCTCTTTCTTCGATGGCCTCGCGCTCCTTGCTCCTTGCTGCCTCGCGCTTCCTGTCTTCGACGCGCTCGTCCTTGACCTTCTCCTTCATAGCCCTCGATTCTCATCCTCCGAAAGAGTCGACGGGCTCACGTACTCGACGGGCTCAATCTTCGTCCTTCGACGCCCTCGTTCTCTTTCTCGCCGAATTTGTCCTCGTCCCAGACGCCCTCGCTCCTCGTCCTCGACAACCTCGCTTCTTGTCGAGATAACCTCGCGCTCCGGGTGCAACATCTAGGACACGTGGACCACGAAGAGCTCGGACCGCGATCATGATCGCCGTTCGCTCAAGACGCCTCCAAGTGCATTGTTCCACCGTTTGCTCGAGGTGCGCGACGGCGCGAGATGTGTTTAAGGTCCCGAACATCGTAACCAGCGCATGATATCCCGCGACTCCGGGCACAACGTTTGATGACTGGTCGCCTACCGACGCTGATCAATCACGATAAACCCCACCCATCCACGCGATCGACGCGCGATATACTTACACATGCGTGTGTGCGGGAGACGACCGTCCGAGCCCGAGATTATACTCACGTCCTCTCCCACGACGTCCGATCATCTCCCCCACCACCATGTCCTCCCCCACCGACATGTCCTCCCCCGCCGTCTCCAAGCTCTTCCAACCCTTCAAGCTCGGCGACCTAACGCTCGCCCACCGTATCGTGCTCGCCCCGCTCACGCGCTTCCGCGCCGAGGCATACACCCACGTCCCCTTCCCCAACGTCAAAGAGTACTACGCCCAGCGCGCCAGCACGCCCGGCACGCTGCTCATCTCCGAGGCCACATTCATCTCCCCGCAGGCCGGGGGCTACAAGCACGCGCCGGGGATATGGAGCGAGGAGCAGATCAGCGTGTGGACAGAGGTGCGTCGTCTGGCTTGCCGCCTGTTAGATCGGCTAGTGAACCTACACGATGATGGTCACAGATCACGGACGCCATCCACGCCCAGGGATCGTTCATCTACCTCCAGCTCTGGGCCCACGGCCGCGCGGCGTCCACGAAGGACCTCAAGGAGGAGGACCCATCCCTGGAATACGTCGCCCCGTCGGCGATCAAGCTGTCTGGGCACGAGGACACCCCCCGCGCGCTGACGATCCCCGAAATCAAGCAATACGCGCAGGATTATGCTGATGCGGCGCGCAACGCGGTCGAGCGGGCTGGGTTCGATGGCGTGGAGATTCATGGGGCGAATGGGTATCTTATAGATCAGTTTTTGGTACGTGGCGTGGCGCGTTGTGCGATGGGCGCGATGGGCGCATCACTGATGTCGCGGTCTAGCAAGAGATGTCGAACAGCCGGACGGACGAGTATGGCGGGAGCATCGAGAATCGCTCGCGCTTTGGGCTCGAGGTCGTCGACGCGGTCATCAAGGCCGTCGGCCCGCGGAAGGTTGGCATCCGCCTCAGCCCGTGGAATAACTTCCAAGGCGAGTGGGGCTCAGACCTGATTTCCGCCTCTCCTTAGTTTCGCCTCTCTTGATTCTCTTTCCCTACCATCGCCCTCCCGCTCATCCTCGCTCATCCACTCATCCTCCCTCACCCATCCATCCTCCCTCACCCATCCATCTTGGCTCATCCGTCCATCCATTTTACTCGCTCCTCCATTATCCCTCTCACCCTATCATCCGTCTCACCCCACCCACCCCCTACTCACGCCGCCGCCCCCAGACATGCGCATGCCCGACCCCATCCCCCAATTTTCCCACTTCGTCACCGAGCTCAAGACCCACCACCCCGACCTCGCCTACATCCACCTCGTCGAGCCGCGCGTGCTCGGTATGACGATCAGGGATGAGAGCGAGATCGGGAAGGAGGAGCAGAATGACTTTTTGCGCGCGATCTGGGCGTCGACATCGCACGACGGAGGGGCGCCGGGAACGGTGATCAGCGCGGGTGCGTACACGCGGGATCTCGCGATGCAGGTGGCGGAGGAGAAGGGGGATTTGATTGCGGTCGGGCGGTGGTTTATCTCGAATGTGAGTGGGCGCTATGGATTCCGAGCCGCGACGGCGCTCTTAATTCGCAACCGCGAGGTTGCTCTTAATTCGCAGCCGCGACCTTGCTGACGTCACAACAGCCCGACCTTCCGTTGCGCTGGCGGCACAATCTCCCGCTCGAGGACTACAATCGGCATTCGTTCTACACCATGGGAGACAGGACCCCGCTTGGGTACACTGACTATCCGTTCGCGGAGAAGACGCCGGAGCAGTCGCGTATGTAATGTCGTGTAGAGTTTTTATTCCGTATAGAGCTGTATAATCGGATAGCGCTGTATGACCGTATAGAGGACAAGACAGAGTTCGACTTTGAATCCAAGAAGAGAAATCTTGGCAGCAAGGCGATGCGGTACAACGAGCCAAGATATGTACGTGGGATAAGGAAGTGCACTTTCGTGTTGTTTTTCATCGTGGAAATAGGCTGACCGGCGCCGCTGCATTCCCAACGGGAGCGGTAACTGAGAGATAAGTCATCATAAAATCAGGTCATGCACTAGCGTCTTCAGCCGCCGGCCCTCCGCCATCGCAATCACCTCCCGTCCGCGAGAGACCGTCGTCATGCGCCTCGAGCGACATAGATCCGCGAGGGCACTCGAACCCGACAAACGACCAGGGATGGTCAATCCTTGTAGGTTGGGAAGCATCTGCGGCGCATCGTCTTTCCATACCAACCCCTCCAAAACTTTATCCATCGCTGCATACAGTACGAACCGCAGGTGCTCCAGGCCTTCTAAGCGGGCCAAACAGCACAGAAGCGCCGCCGTCTCCCTCCCACCCTTGTCGACGTACAGATGCGGATAGACGGAGATGACCTCCAATACGCGTATATCCGACCGACGTCCGCCGCGCTCGACAAAGCCAAGGAAGACCGTCGAGGAAATCAAGCCGTCCACGTCGACGGACATAGTGTGCAGGTTGGGCGCGGAGATGAACCGGAGCAGGTTATGTCCTTCATAGTATAGGCGCATATACTTGAGCGCAGGCAGCGTGACTATTTCGCCACGGGTGGCTTCCTCCAACACGTCGATCGGCGCGATTCTCGCTATGCCCAGTCGGAGGGTCGTCAGCGTCGCGCTGTACTGCTGGATGGATGCCAAGAGGAGTGTGTACCGATGGGGGCCGATAATAAATATATGTAGGCACTCGAGGGAGGGGGCCTGGGGCAACGCCACCACAGTCTTCACAAGAGAGCCGCCTCTGACGACCAGCTCGCGCAGCTGGGGCGGGCGTCTGAGGAACGCGAGCAAATCGGGGGCCTCCAAGTCGTACCCCACGCCATTGATGTTCATCCTCAAACGCTGGAGGAGGGGGGTGTCGACGACAGTTGGCATGGCGTCCGGCAGAGGACTTTTGCTCGAGATTCGGAGGGTCAGGGTTTTCCACCGAAGCGCCGCGTGCGCGCTGAGCAAGGGCAGAAGCCCCGGTTGCTTACCGGTGTCGCAGGCTATGTGAAGTGGATGGTTCTGTGACCGGTGCAAGTATTGTCGAAGGTATAGTTCCGCATCGATGTTTATCGATTGTAGGTCGATACAGGTCCACAGCCTAGGCAAGCCGAGGGCGACGGCGCGCCAAGTAGTGCAAACGCGAGCGATGCCGTACTCGAGTCGGCAGAGTTCGTTGCGCATGTTATCGCTGGAGGGAAGGTAGAGGAATATATCCGCGAGAAGCTCTGGGGGAAGGCGATGGACGGGGGCGGGGACCGAGCGATTAACGGCGATCTGGGTCACCATCTGGGCACAAGCGGCGCGGAGAGCATCGATTCCCGCCTCGAGTTTAGATATCTCGGCCTGCGCGAGAGTCACCTCCTCCTTGAGCTGCAGGGACAGCTTCAGGATTTGTTCGGCGTGCGTAGGAGACGGAAAGTGGCGCTCGCGCTGCATGCGTAGGTTGGCGAGAGACTCGGACTGCAGCAGAAGGTCCATCGCCCGAGAAAGAGACATTACTTTTGACTTTGCTGTGGGATATATGTATGACAACAGCGCGGAGACTATAGCGCTTACCTCGGCCTTTGACTCGTGAACACTGAATGGCGGGAGGAAAAAAGATCGGCTTGCGGTCCGAACATTGGCAATCAAGTCAGCTGCACTTCACGTGACGTACACTGTTGAATCAGCCGGAGGGTGGAGTCACCGAGGGCGGAAAAGAGATGAAGGATTAGAGAGATGCCGTCAATGTAAGCAGCGAGAGCGTCGAAGGACGAGGACCGACTACGAGCAGTAGATTCATCAACGGACGAGCAGCGCTGAACCTGCCGAGGGAAGAGCGGCGAACCCGTCGACGAGGGTTGAGAGCGAGAGCGTTGAGGTTGAGGATGAGGTAGCCATCGCGTGTTGATTGCGAGGGTGGAGGGCCTACGGGTAGAAACGTTATCGCATGATGTTATGATTCCATAACGGCTGGTATGGCCGCAGACGACAGCTACTTTTGCGACGTACCGGCGGCTAGCTCACATTAATGATGAATCGCATTGAACGTGATACTAGTCTTACTCTCCCCCCTCTCTAGCGCTAGATGCACAGTATCGCCTTGCGTTTAAGCTTCTCTACGTATACGCGCCCGCGCGTATTTATTTCTTCATTTCTCTGACTCAGACTAGATGTTCCGAATAGCCATATTATATCTTCTTCGTGCAGCCCTGTTTCTTTAACCCTTGTGTACACATTCAAAACACTTGTCTATATGATCTACGATGTCCCCAAATATACTCTGAATACTACCACTTTGTCGCTATGTCTCTGTGGCAGATTCGCCAGTGTAAGTATCTGATGCCGGATTCCCGCCTCTATACTACGGCATCACAGGCGCGACGCGACATCGCTCATCGCGCCATCACAACCACAACCACTTCGCTCACAACCGCGACTGCTCCACCGTCTTCTCCGCAAACGGATAGTCGGTATACCCGAGCGGGCTCGCGTCGCCCATGAGATAGAACGTATCCCGGTTGTACTCCGTAAGCGGGATATCGTGCCGCCAGCGCAGGGGGAGGTCGGGCTGGAGGAGGGATGTTGGTTAGCCACGGGGTCCTCGATTCGACAAACCCAACCTCTCTCGTCCCCAATCCACCAACGGCGACACGCGACTCACACCAACAGCGAAAACGACTCACGTTCGATATAAAATACCTCCCCACCGCGATCAAATCTTCCTTCTCCTCCGCCACCCGCAGCGCGAGGTCTCTTGTGTACGCACCCGCGCTGATCACGACACCCGGCGCCCGTCCATCGCGCGTTTTCGGCGCCCAGATGTCGCGCAAAAAGTCGTTCTGCTCCTCCTTCCCGATCTCGCTGTCATCGCGGACCGTCATACCGAGCACGCGCGGCTCGACGAGGTGGACGAAGGCGAGGTCGGGGTGGTGAGTCTTGAGCTCGGTGACGAAGTGGGAGAATTGGGGGATGGGGTCGGTCATGCGCATGTCTGGGAAGGGGGTGAGTGGGTGAGGGAGGGTGAAAAGGTGAGGGTAAAGGAAGATGGGAAGGGTGAGGGTAGGTGAGGGTGTGGATGGGGAGGGTGCGGGTGAGTGGGATGGGGAGGGTAAGGGAGAGTAGCCGGTTGGGCGATGGTAGCGAGGGGAAGCCAAGGAGAGACAAGACTCCGCTGTGAGCACGGAACTCCAATGCAAGCCCGACTCACCTTGGAAAGTGTTCCACGGGCTGAGTCGGATGCCGACCTTCTTCGGGCCAACAGCTCTGGTAACCGCGTCGACGACCTCGAGCCCGAAGCGCGAGCGGTTCTCGATGCTCCCGCCATACTCGTCCGTCCGCGTATTCGACACGTCTTGCTGTAGCGCGACATCAGTAATAATAAAACCTCACGCCCATCGAACGCGCGCCACGTACCAAAAACTGGTCAATGAGGTATCCATTCGCGCCATGAATCTCGACGCCATCAAAACCAGCACGCTCAACCGCGTTGCGCGCCGCGTCAGCATAGTACTGCGCGTACTGCTTGATCTCGAGAACCGTCAGCGCGCGCGGCGTGTCCTCGTGGCCAGACAGCTTGATCGGTGACGGCGCGACGTATTCGAGGGATGGGTCCTCCGCCTTGAGGTCCTTCGTGGTCGCCGCACGGCCGTGGGCCCACAGCTGGAGATATATGAACGAGCCCTGCGCGTGCACTTGATCTGTGACCTACGCCCCGGTGAGTCAGCCAATCTACAACGCGGCGCGGACTGTGTAACGCACCTCTTTCCACGCGCGGATCTGCGCGTCGCTCCAGATCCCCGGCGCATTCTTGTAGCCCCCGGCTTGCGGGGCGATGAAGGTGGCCTCCGCGATGAGCAGCGTGCCGGGCGTGCTCCCGCGCTGCGCGTAGTACTCCTTCACATTAGGAAGCGGGACGTGTGTGTACTCCTCGGCGCGGAAGCGCGTGAGCGGGGCGAGCACGACGCGGTGGGAGAGCGTCAGGTCACCGAGCTTGAGGGGCTGGAAGAGCTTGGGGACGGCGGGGGAGGACATGGGTGGGGGGGGGGGGGGGGGGGAGGGGAACGATCGTGGGGGAGAACGATCGTCGGCTCTGGCGGACACGGGTACTTTTATCGCGCTGTCGCACGCGTGGATGACGAGATTTTATCATGATTGATCAGCGTCGGTTGAAGGTGACCAAGAGGTACCCGGAAGGCCAGTCATCGAACGTTGGGCCTCGTCGGGCCCGAAGTCGCGGGAAAACATATGCCAACAGTATACTGTCTGCTGCGAACCTCGAGGCTCTAGGTACTGAGGATGGCATACAAGTTCACTTGTTCAGTGAATAAGGAAACCTTGAGGCCTCAAAGGACCAGCGGCTGCACGACTTGAAACGAGACATATAAGCTGTTAGCAGTCGTACGCTCGACGGTCGGCAGCGGTGAAGATGATAAGTCAGTAGAGATCAGTAGGATGGAGAGCTTCCAAAAAGGAGAACAAAGGGAGCGATCAGCGTTTCACCAAACGCGAGCAAACAAACGCACCCCTTCTCACAAGTAAGTATCACGTGTCACTCGCGTAGATCTCTCCCCAGTGCGACGGTCCTCCCCGACTCGGCATGTATATGTTGTGCTCGATGAACCGCATCGCCTTGAATCCGAGATCCACACCTTGAATCCGAGATCCACCAAACATCGTCTTGAAGTTATCCTAACGACCGACTGTCATCTGCTCTCCTCCCGCAATCTTCCTCAATACAGCTCGCCGTCTTGACATGACATTATTGAACTCCCACCTCACAGTTCCACTAGCTCCACCTCACTGTCTGTTCAACTAGCGTAGTAGCCATATCTATATTCTATACAGTGCTGATCATCCTACACAATCTACTTGAAAGTCCAAACTTTTACACATTAGATGCTAGTACAACTTCGTCGCCACGCCTCTATGGCAGATTCGCTCATGTGCATGCTGCCGAATCTTCACCTCTATACCGCATCACAACCACGACCGCTCCCCTCACAACCACGACCGCTCCCCTCACAACCGCGACTGCTCCCCTCACAACCGCGACTGCTCCCCCGTCTTCTCCGCAAACGGATAGTCGGTATACCCGAGCGGGCTCGCGTCGCCCATCAGATAGAACGTGTCCCGGTTGTACTCCGTGAGCGGAATATCGTGCCGCCAGCGCAAGGGGAGGTCGGGCTGGAGGAGGGATGGTGGTTAGATGTGTATTCGTGGGGGATGTGTATTCGGGAGGGATGTGATGCCCGTCCGCGAGAGCGATGTGAGGCACGTCCGCGAGAGCGATGTGAGGCACGTCCTCGTGAGCGACGGTAGCCACGTCCGCGAGAGCGACGGTAGCCACGTCCTCCATTCAACAGCGTAAAAACTCACATTCGATATAAAATACCTCCCCACCGCAATCAAATCCCCCTTCTCCTCCGCCACCCGCAGCGCGAGGTCTCGCGTATACGCCCCCGCGCTGATCACAGGCTTCGGCGCCCATATATCGCGTAAGAAATCGTTCTGCTCATGCGCCTCCACATCATCCCGCGTCATATTCCCCTGCACGCGCGGCTCGACGAGATGGATGTACGCAAAGTCCGGGTGCCGCTTCTTGAGCTCCGTCACGAAGTGCGAGAACTGCGGGATGGGGTCGGGCATGCGCATGTCTGGGGGCGGCGACGTGAGTCCGGACAGTCAGATCGAGCGGACGGTCAGACTGAGGCGGCGGCGGCGGCGGCACGCAACGTACCTTGGAACTTGCCCCACGGGCTGAGGCGGATGCCGACCTTCTTGCCGCCGACCGCTTCGACGACAGCGTCGACCATCTCGAGCCCGAAGCGCGAGCGGTTCTCGATGCTCCCGCCATACTCGTCCGTCCGGGTGTTCGATACGTCTTGCTGTAACGCGATATTAGTGAGAATCTCGCGCAACGCGAGGAGCGCCACGCACCAAGAACTGGTCGATGAGATATCCGTTCGCCCCGTGGACCTCGACGCCGTCAAATCCAGCCCGCTCGACCGCATTGCGCGCCGCGTCCGCGTAGTACTGAGCGTATTGCTTGATCTCGGGGATGGTCAGAGCGCGCGGCGTCTCCTCATGATCGGAGAGCTTGATCGCCGACGAGGAGACATATTCGAGCGACGCATCCTCATCGGTGAGATCCTTCGCCGACGCCGCACGGCCCAGCGCCCACAGCTGGAGGTACATGAACGACCCCTGCGCGTGCACGCGGTCCGTGACCTATCACCCGAGTCAGCCCGAGCACCTCAGCGATCGCGCTTGCCTCACGCACCTCTTTCCACGCGCTGATCTGCTCGTCGCTCCAGATGCCGGGCCCGTTCTTGTACCCGCCGGCCTGTGGGGAGATGAAGGTGGCCTCGGAGATGAGCAGCGTGCCGGGGGTGGTGGCGCGCTGGGCGTAGTACTCCTTGACGTTGGGGAGCGCGACGTGCTTGTACTCCGTGTGGCGGAAGCGCGTGAGCGGGGCGAGGACGACGCGGTGGGCGAGCGTCAGGTCGCCCAGTTTGAAGGGCTGGAAGAGCTTGGGGAGCGCGGAGGACATGATCGTGGAGGGGGAGGAAAAGTTGTGAACGTCGTCCGCGTCGGAGTTGCAGCTTATATCGCACACCGCACGCGCGTATGACGAGATTGGTTGATCATCAGCGGAGAAGGCTAATGATCGACGGAAGGTCAAGGAACCAGTAAGGAGCCAGCGGAAGAACATACGAAGGCTCCGGCAATCGTCGCAGCCGGCCGATAACAAATCGCTCGTCTTTCACGAAGGGAAAGTGATGACAAAGCCTTGGTCCTATTGTAAGTATCTGAATGCAGTTGACGACTGGACATTGACGCTGCTATCGGTCATGGCCGCAGGGTATAAGATCAAAAACTTCCAAAACGGGAAAACAAAGACGCGGCCAACCGGAGCATCACCAAGCCAGAACAAACAAGCGCATCGTTGTCCAACTTTATCACGTGTCACTTGGCATCCATCCACTCGCAATCGGGACGGTCACGCTCATAGGCGTTGCTTCGACATCTCCGCACCTCAGACGTACACACTTCCTTTTATGGTCGCCCCCGTAAAAGCCCTAGTGCGGGCAACATAACCCCAGGACGCCTCGGCGGTGCGTATCGACGGGCAATGAAAGTAAGGTACGTTCTTCCGCGAGTCCGAGCCCAAGTCACACTATACAAGTAATTGTAAATGACCAGGGCTGTACAGAATAAACTTAGATCTGACCACGCGAGTGGAACATCAACATTCAACCCTATATCAGTCTGGGAGATAAGGGAAGGGTTTTTTACGCACGCGCGCTTGTCCCTCTCAAACCTCATCTTCTACGGCCTCAAGTTTCAACGGTTCTGGGTTCAAGCTTGTCGCCTCCCGGGTTGAAGACGCCGTCTCTCTCTCTTCAGGTCGACCACGTCTCTCTCTTCCAGTCGACCCCGTCCCTCTCTTCAAGTCGACCTTCCCTTCGCTGCGGCACCTGCCCTTTGCTGCGGCACCTGCCCTTTGCTGCGGCACCTGCCCTTTGCTGCGGCGCCTGTTCGACGCTGCGGCGCCTGCCCTTTGCTGCGGCGCCTGTTCGACGCCTGTTCAAGTTCGTCGCCTGTTCAAGTTCGTCGCCTTCCAACCGGCGCCTGCCCTCCGCTGCGGCATCTGTTTGACGCCTCCCAACCCCCATCGGAATTCTTCGAAGAGCGCGCGAGATATTGTGGAAAGCTCGCGAGAATATTGTTTGGAAAGCTCGCGAGATTTTTTGGTGGAAAGCTCGCGAGATTTATTTTTGCAAAGCTCACCGCGTAGTGATCTGAAGAGGTTCGCGAGATTTATTTTGGAAAGCTCGCTCACTTGTCAAGGTAAGTACGTTGGTCCATGGATACGACGAGCGAGATGGATACGACGGGCGAGTCCATGGGATACGACGAGCGAGTCCATGGATACGACGAGCGAGTCCATGGATACGCCGAGCGAGTCCATGGATACGACGAGCGAGATTTTTTCGGAAAGCTCGCAGGATGATTAGAGCTAGCGAGATTTATTTTTGGAAAGCTCCAAGGGGGGAGCGGGATTGCAAAGAAACACCGCGGGTCGCTTTTCGACTTAGGGCCGTTACCCCTCCCCCCCTCCCCCCTCCACGTGATGTCCGGCAAACGCCGGTCACGCTTTGCGAGCGTTCGATTTCCTCGTCCGTCAGATATACACTGGTATATAGTTTTTCTTACCCACCTTGTACAATACAGACATATATAGGCTCTTACCCATCTACTGTGAGCACTAAGAGCCTTGACTCTTGCCGGCTTCATGCAGTCGAAGACGAGTCGAAGAGAAGCACGTGCCTTCCAGATTGGGCGAGAACAATGGGCCCGAGCAGCGTGTAGGCTTAACACAGGCAGACATGTAATTTCAGGTCAATATATAAGCTGTACCATAGTTTAGTCACTTGGATATAGCCCTCCCAGTACATGCCACGGCCTGTGGTGAGTAATATCTAGGAGGGTCGACTTTCGGTTTAAGGCCCCCTCACACCCCCCCCTCCCTCCCCACCCCCGGTGCGCTATTTTTAGTTTCATCCCCCCTTGGAAAGCTCGCACACTTGTCAAGGTAAGTACGTTGGTCCATGGAAACGACGAGCGAGTCCATGGATACGACGAGCGAGTCCATGAATACGACGAGCGAGATTTTTTCGGAAAGCTCGCAGGATGATTAGAGCTAGCGAGATTTATTTTTGGAAAGCTCGCCCACTTGTCAAGGTAAGTACGTTGGTCCATGGATACGACGAGCGAGTCCATGGATACGACGAACGAGTCCATGGATACGACGAGCAAGTCCATGGATACGACGAGCGAGTCCATGGGATACGACGAGCGAGTCCATGGATACGACGAGTGAGATGATACGACGAACGAGATGGATACGACGAACGAGATGATACGACGAACGAGATGATACGACGAACGAGATGATACGACGAGCGAGATGGATACGACGAGCGAGATGGATACGACGAGCGAGATCTGACTGTACTTCAGGATTGGAGACGACGTTGGCGACAGGATTGGAGGACGACGTTGGCGACAGGATTGGAGACGACGTTGGCGACAGGATTGGAGGACGACGTTAGCGACAGGATTGAAGATGACGTTCGCGACAGGATTGGAGATGACGTTCGCGAGCGGAGACGACGTTCGCGAGGCTTGGAGACGACGTTCGCGACAGGATTGGAGGACGATGTTCGTGAGGCTTGGAGGACGACGTTCGCGAGCGGAGACGACGTTCGCGAGCGGCACAAGCCTGGGCTTGCCCTCGAGCGGCACGAATCTGAGCTTGCCCTCGAGCGGCACAAGCCTGGGCTTGCCCTCGAGCGGCACGAGTCTGAGCTTGTCCTCGAGCTGCGCGAGTCAAAGCTTGCCCTCGAGCTGCGCGAGTTTGCGCTTGCCCCCGAGCTGCGCGAGTCAAAGCTTGCCCTCGAGCGGCACAAGTCAAAGCTTGCCCTCGAGCGGCACGAGTTTGCGCTTGTCCTCGAACGGCACGAGTCAAAGCTTGCCCCCGAGCTGCACGAGTTTGCGCTTGCCCTCGAGCGGCACGAGTTTGCGCTTGCCCTCGAGCTGCGCGAGTTTGCGCTTGCCCTCGAGCGGCACAAGTCAAAGCTTGCCCTCGAGCGGCACAAGTCAAAGCTTGCCGAGTTGAAGAGAAGCGACGCGAGATATATCGTGTCCCTCGAAGCTCGTGTCCCTCGAAGCTCTAGGATCGCGCGGACGGGCCAAACCGCGTAGTGATCTGAAGAGGTTCGTCATTGTATGGTTTGGATTTTCCTGGTAAGCCATCTCTTCCTGCTCACTTCGCATTCTACTGCCTCATCCAGGCAAGCTTTCGGGCTCTTCTAGCACCTGCTTTCGGGCTCTTCTAGCACCTGCTCGGGCGAAAGGCGCGCATTCGTCTTGGTGCTCCCTAGTGTACTTTCTCCGATCGCTTTGTCAGTAGACTTGCACGATGGTGTCTCGTCTACGCCATGGTGTGTCTCGTCTACGCCAACTGATGACTTCCTGATGCCACCGTTATCACCTCCTTCACGGGCTCTTTCAAACTAGGACGCTGATACGATGGCGCACTGTATTTGGCGCTGTTTGGTATGACTTCTGAGAAGTTCGGATAAAGTAGCGGCAGAAGTTCGAATTCAGTGGCGGCAGAAGTTCGGATTGCGGCACTGCCCGGCGCTTCAGTGCCCTCGTTTCCTCCCGTCATCTTCGCATATCGTACGTAGGTAAGAGGGCTTACCTTGAGAGATCAGCGCTCATCCACGCATTCTTTCTAGTATCCATGTCTCTTGATCGAGCGACAGAGCTTCTCCAGCAAGCCGAGGCCATCGCGAACCTCGGCATGCAGCGCCAGGGAATTATCCCGACTCCAGAGCAAGCGAACGAGATGCAGAGACTCTCTGGTCAGCTCGATGCGGAAGCCGCTCGCACGGACGACGAGATAGGCCGTCTCCTGGGGGAGGTTGAGTCTCTTCGCGCCCGTCGCCGCCAATTCAAGGCCCAGGTCGCGATCCATCGCTCGCTCCTCGCGCCCGTCCACCGCCTCCCTCCAGAACTTCTCGCGGAGATATTCGTCCACCTCGCCGCCGCGTACTCGAGAGACGGCGAAGGACGCGGGGACGTCGTCAAATTCGAGCTCACCGTCGCCCTCGTCTGCACGACCTGGCGCCGGGTCGCACACGGCACCCCGCGCCTGTGGACGGTCATCGAGGTGTCGGGCAGGGCCCTCGACCAGCCTATCGTGCGCTATCTGGACCGCTCCAAGTCGTGCCTCCTGCATATCATCTGCCATCTCCGAGGCGACACGCTCGCTGCCTCCCTCCGAACCCATCTGATCCAGTGTCCCGAGCGATGGCAAAGCATATCCCTGCGCGGGCCCAGCGCGGTCTTCTACAGCTCCGCCCCCGTCGCCACCCCGAACCTCGAGTCCGTCAAGATCTTCGTCACCCGCAGGGACGGTAGCACCCGCCCAGGGCAGCCCGCGCCCACGCTGCTGGGCTTCCTCCCGCACGCCCCGCGGCTGCGGCATCTCGCCATCGAGATCAACAGCATCGAGCCGAACGTCGTCATCATGGCGCTCAGCCCCCCCGCCGCGCTCACCTCCTTCGACGTCGAGCTCGCCAGACCGGATCTCCCCCTGCGGTCCATCCTCGCGCCCGCGCAGCTGTGCAGCGCGACGCTGCGGACCCTGCGCTTCCACATCCAGTTCTGCTTCATAGAACCGCGGGGGACGGAGTTCGGGCTGGTCCTTCCCGCGCTTACGCGTCTTGATCTTGCGGCGTCGGCGTGCACCCTTGGGCTGCTCTGCATCACCGCGCCTGCGGTGGAGACGATCGAGCTCCACGCGCCCGCGGCCGATTTCCCAGCCGCCTTCCTTGGGTTTCTCGAGCGTGCATCTCTGGGGTTCCTCGAGCGTGCATCTCTCGGGTTCCTCGAGCGTGCACCTCTCGAGGAAGCCGTCGAGCGTGCTCCCCTTAGTCAAACGCGGCTTCTCAGTCAAACGCGGCTTCGCAGTCTGCAGCTCTGCGGCATGAATCGTGGCTTGGATGATGAGGGGAACGCGATTCTGTTGCGGTGTTTCGCTAGGATGGAAGGTCTCGAGCAGCTGAAGCTTAGGGGTTATGGACGGGGAGAGATGGATGGGCTGTTGTGGGACATCGTACGCGCCGATGCCGGTGAGAACGTACGCGCCGATGCCGGTGAGATGGTACGCGCGGATGCCGGTGAGATCGTACGTGCGGATGCCGGTGCGCCACTGCATGCCGATACCGATGCGCCTCTCTTACCCAACCTCCGGCTCACGGTCGTCGATGGACATTATGCATCGGTCGTCGATGGACATTATGCATCGGTCGTCGATGGACATTTTGCATCACCGGTCGTCGATGGACATTTTGCAGCATCAAACGCGCTTGCGGATTTCTGCCGCTCGAGGGAGACGGCGAGGGTGGTGCGTGGGCGGGAGGTCGTCGCGATGGAGTGCAGGGCTGCTGAAGGGACCGTGGTGTGGGCGACATGAGAAGGAGCCGTGGTGTGGGCGACATGAGAAGGAACCGTGACGGTGTGGGCGACATGAGAAGGAGCCGCGGTGTGGGCGACATGAGAAGGAACCGTGACGGTGTGGGCGACATGAGAAGGAGCCGCGGTGTGGGCGACATGAGAAGGAACTGTTGTGTCCGACTGCTTCATCTACTACTTAGGATGTCATCACACAGTGAGCGGCATACTACGCCGATAACGACATTGCTGTATTTCCTGCTCCAGGATCTCGCGGCCCTCCCGGTGCTCCCGGATTTCGCGGCCCTCCTGCTCCCGGATCTCGTGGCCCTCCTGCTCCCGAATCTCGCGGCCCTCCTGCTCCCGGATCTCGCGACCCTCCTGCAGTGCCAGGCCCGCTATACTTGCCAAACTTTCCCTGACCTCGCAGCCTGGGTCTTCCTCGGCCCGCATACCCGCAATGTGTGTCTACCTCTACAAATCCGTTAACTCTCTGCTCCCACCAGAAGTGGCATTCAATATTCCCCGGTGCATGTTGCAAGCATATTGTGAGCTTATTCTGAATAAGCGATGCATAAAGACGGCGGGTTGATTGTGGTCCTTTGGGTGGCATATTGGCCGGGACGGCCTCCGATTGGCTGGGCCACGATATGCTCTTTCAATCAGCCCGTCGGCTCTATCCTTTGCTGATCCAGAATATGCTCACAGTGAGCTTGCAGTAATCTCCGGGGAATACTGAATCCCAGATCTGGTGTCCGTATTACACGCTCTGTGCTCCGTACACGCTCTGTGCTCTCACACGTCTACCATGTGCTCTCACACGTCTACCATCGGCAGCCTCCAAATGCAAAAGCTCTGACCCTCCCGCGAGTTTCCTCACTAAGCGCTCGCCATCCCATCAATAGTCACCTTCCACCATGCACTGTCATCTTGCTGTCATTGACTTTGTTTCTCCACACTGTCGTTGACCGTGCTCCACACTGTCGTACAATGATATCCTGCTCGTCTTCTCCATTGTGTGAACAATGGACTCCTCCGATGCTGATGTTGCTTGGTGCGTGACAATGGTGCCGAAGCCTGAAGGCAACCCGACCGTTATCACCAAGATCAGCGGCAAGGTCCCATTGTTCGCCCAACGTCCCATTGTTCCGAGCCCAACAATGACTACATCATGCATATATGTCCGGTACACGAGGCATGCGGGTATAAAGACCTGTCTCGCAGCTCCTTTCTCTCGCCACTGCCCTCCTCTGTTGTACGCACGACTGCCCTCTCCTGAAGTTGCCATACGCACGACTTTCTCTCGCAAGATGTCCTCCCTCCTCCCCGAGCACGATAGCATGAGCGCCTTCTGCCCATGCTGGGCGTGCTACATGGCGCCCGGAAACGCTTCCAGCAATCTCGGCCACGCTTCCAGCACTCCCACTAGTGACCTCAACGCGGGCGACAATGACTCTCGTGACGCCTCGGGACCGATCGAGCACGCCACAGACGCCACACGCGTCGGTCCGTGCCACACCACTGTGCACGTCGACCCAAACGCCACTGTGCGAAACAACCCAAATACCACCGAGCGTGTCGACCCGAACAACACTGTGCGCGACGACCCAAACGCCGCTGTGCGCGTCGACCCAGACACCACCGTGCGCGTAGACCCGAACGCCGCCGAGCGCGTCGCTCTGAGAAACACCACTACCCCCGACGGCCACTACATCTGCTCTCACGGCCGAGTTTGGCACTGTCCGCCGCCTCTTCCATACCAGGGCCTAATGCCTCCCAGAGCGTCTGCGCACATGACGCCGGCGCAGAGAATGGCGAGAGAGCAGGCAAGAATCATGGCGGTGGCGAGGGAGCAGGCGAGGATTGCGGCAGCGAGGGAGCAGGCGAGAATTGCGGCAGCCAACGCGAGCACGTTGATCGGGAAGAGGGCCAGGGCGAGGTTGAGGGCGCTGTCGGCGAAGGCGAACGCCACGACGGCACAGGTGGACGCAACCGTGGCGAAATGGGCCGCGGAGATGGTACAGAAGGGGGAGGTAGACGCGGCCGACGTCGGGCTTAGTGGAGCGTCGGCTAGCGTTGAGCAGCCCGAGCTCTAAGGCTGCGCATGGTTGTAGTGGGCTCGGGCAGTTTGGACGGATCGAGGTCAAGGGTCTTGCGAAGCTGAGCATTGTCTTCGTCGCAGGTAGTACTATACTATCCGCGTAATTCCTATGCCTTCCCCCACAAGCCATCTTCCTCTGCGCTTCAGTACGTCGCACGCATCAAAATGTACTCATGCCGAATAAATAGATCATCATGCCATCTCACATCCGATCTGTCCTGCGGTACCGCATTCGTCTCCCTCACGCACTCACCAGATTCGTTCTCGCACTCATGGTAGTCCGAATTGTAGTCGTTCCCCGATTCATTCGCGGTCGTCCGGCGCGTATGAACATTCTGCTAACAGCCGAGAGGGATCGCGAAAAGAAGTCAAAGGATTGCATAAGATCAAGGCCGAATAGCCATGGCATCGGTACGGGGACGGATATGCGAGACGGCAAGGACGGATATCATATATGCAAGAACGGCTAGGGTGAACGGACGAGGCGGCGTCGACAATGAACGAGACAATGACCGTTGATGGTGTGCACGGGAGATGGAAAGTGAACATCCACTGAAAGCATGTACGAAATACGAAAGACCTCATCGTGGACGCTTCCAAGCAACCTACCCGGATGTGCTGCTCCTCAGCATCCGTGCGGAATTCCTGCTGGCCACGGTTCGGAGACCTGCGGTGCCGGTTGTAATCGACCGAACGAGACCGTGGTGGCGTGTGGCATGAGGTCATGATCATTGAACGGTTCACGAGGCTGACAGTATTGCTGAGACACGAGCGATCTGCGCGTCGGCGGCGCGAATGACTCCTGCGACGAGACCGAGGAGGAGCGGGATCCTTGCGAGGGCAAGGTCGAGAGAAACGATTGCGACGAATACGATAAAATCGCTGGCCCGACGGGGTTGATCAGTGCGGCCTGCCAACCAATGGTGAGACGGGGAGGCAAATGAATGGTCGCCATCATGCACAGTGCTGATAAAGGTCGTCAGGCCGTGTCATCAACTTGAACGGGTGAGAGCTCGCCCTGTTTCCCTTAGCTTGCCCTGTCCACGGAACTCAAAGGACGGCAAGGCGAGAAGCAGCCTGCGTCGGGGGTTGCAACGGACGACGGATAAGGGTCAGAAACAGGACGGACGCGGACGAGGTTCCATACCTAACAAAAGGGCCATTATTGGGCTCAATATTCGCGATATATATGCCAAGCGGAGGCGGGTCAGGACTAAGCGAAGTTCTTCTGAAAGGAGATGAGTTCAGAGTTTGGTATGTCAGCGCGGACGAGAGCTTACCTTCGCACGGACGAAAGCTTACCTTGCGAGAGACTGATCTCGAGAGCCGACGTTTCCTAGAAGAAGATGTAAACTTCAGTGAAGGACGGATATAGGCGGTGCGCGCAGTCACCGTTGCCTACGACATAATTCTTGATATGCTTGGCGTGCAGGGAACGTATCAGATCTAGGACGGTTGGAATTGAGCCGACAAACAAGCTCGTGGGGTGCGGGCACACGCGCACTACATAGTAAATGCCTGCTTCGGCAAACGGAAGACTCGTGCAAACGGAAGACTCGTGCAAACGGAAGACTCGTGAACCTCGCAATTTCGTAGATGTTGAGCGCCTAGCACCTTGGGAGGCCGCTGAATCCGCCTGATGGCTGTAATTCGTCAGCAAGCACGCGCTCGACTGGCGTAGAACATACCCACTGGGCACACATAACGAAGAACACGATATGGGTTCTCATAATCTGGGGCAGCCTTGAAACACAGCGCGATGACGCCACGCCATATTGATCATCAGTCCACAAGTGCATGGAATGACTTACGAGCCGGAGGGAATCAACCGAGCCTTTGTCGGCTCGCGGGGCAAGACGGCCAGGCGAGCCTAGGCGACGACGCGTGCCAACAGCAAGTCAGCTGGAAGTGGACGCCGCTCCCCCGGATCAGAAGAAGTGGAGCGTACTTACCAGATGATGACTGCCGGCAAATTCCACAGAGAGCTCGAGTCACGTCCCGCGACGTCGAACGCGTCTGACGTCCCGCAACGCCGAACGCAGCTGACCGTCTCGCACCGGAAGTCCTCGCGAACGGCCGAAGCCGGTCCATCGCGAACGACCGAAGCCGGTCCATCGCGAACGACCGAAGTCTGTCGATTGCGAACGGCCGAGCGGCGACGACAAAAGCGCACAGCGGGCGATCCTACTGAATCGGAAAGTCTGAATGAGCGCCAACGCCTCATTCACACGCCCATACCTTTTGCGGCACCCTCACCAAAGGAGGCACCCTCACCAAAGGAGGCACCCTCACCAAAGGAGGCAACCCGCGAGCGTCCTGCTGATAGGGTATTAGTGATGCGAGCCGCATGGTAGACGCGACGCTGACCTTTGCTGAAGTCGGCGATCCTCATGGGGCGCCCACGAACTCAGGCAAGTGAGAACTCCTCGGCGTAATGGCAAAGGCGGGCAAGTCGCGTAATCTGAAAGGCGGCGGGCAAGCCGCGTGATCTCAGAGGCGGCGGGCAAGCCGCGTGATCTCAGAGGCGGCGAGGGCGGGGGTTCTGTAATACTGCGATGGGAACCCATCAGTGGAGGAAGACTTGGAGAATGACCCGTACCGTCTGCATCACCACAAAGACCGCGGCCTTCCCCAAAGACCACATAAAGGTACGCGTTTGGGTAGACACTGACCTCCGGTGAAGTTTGCTAGGCTCATGGTTCGCTAGGCTCATGGTTCGCTAGGCTCATGGTTCGCTAGGCTCATGGTTCGCTAGGCTCATGGTCCCGCCCACGAACCCAGCGATGCGGGAATTCCGCGTGATCAGAGACGGCGAGGGCAGAGATTCTGCAATACTGCGCTGGGCACTCATCCGTGAAGGGGCACTCATCAGCGAAGGAAGGGGCTCGGAGAATAACCCTCACCGTTTGCGCCCACCACAAAGCCCAGGGTATCGCAGAATCGAACTTATTTGGGTAGACTGGCGATGTTCTGACGACGCACTGTTCTGACGACGCACAAGCTACGGCCGTTGCCTTGGGGCTGAAGTAGGCGTTCACATTGCGGTTCATCGCGCAAAGGGACCTACTTACACACCTTCGACATAAGACCAACAGCAAAGCCCCAGATACAGACGCCGAAGCCAGAGACAGACACGTCAAAGCCTAGCGACTGACGCGCCAAAGCCTAGCGACTGATGCGCGATTGGTGCTAGATGAAGCTTTCAACGAGGTTAGATATCGCACGACATGCGGAACCCCGAGTACGCACCGCTGAACAAGCCAGAACTTGCACGCATATATTTGGAAGCCCGAGTGAGCACTGCTCGAACTCAGAACACTGCTCGAACTCCGGATACACACTGCAAACTCCTGATACACACTGCAAACTCCGGATACACACTGCAAGAAAGCCGTCAACGTTAAGCTCTCGAAGCCCAATGTGGTCCCTATGACGAGAATTAGTCATGCGAACCGGGTGCGAAAGGAAGAGCGCAAGCGAGGGGTTCCAGAAAAAAAAAAGCAAAAGAAACAGAGTGCGAGCCAAGACGGGAGATCAATCCCGGAGAAGGCAGGACGGGCAATAAACCACAAGGCTATATATAAAAAAAGAGAGAATGCGCAAGGGGCGCGGGAGAAAGGAGAAAAAGCGCAAGGGGTGCGGGAGAAAGGGGAGAAAGCGCAAGGGACACCAACCATAATGCGGCAGCGACGGGATATGGAGAGAAAGAGAGAAAACGCGCGAGGGTCGTCCAAGACAGAGATTAAGCGAGAGGTGCGTGGGAAGACACAGGTGCGTTGGAAGACACAGGTGCGTTGGAGAAAGTGCACAGGGCGTGGGAGACAGCGCACAGGGCGTGGGAGACAGGAAGACCTAATTGAAGCGTGGGATGTGGAGAAAGAGAGAAAGGGCGAGGGTGTGGAAGGCGCAAGCGCCGGGATAGGGATGCGAGGGCACGGGAGAAACGCGGGGGCCGCAGAAGAAAGCAAGGAGCGTGGAATAACGCAAGGAGCGCGGAATAACGCAAGGAGCGCGGAATAACGCAAGGAGCGCGGAAGACAGGAGACAAGAGTAGTGGATATGGGGAATTGCGAAGGGAGACAGAGGACGGGAACGGACGCGCGATTGCGAATAGACATGGGAACGAACGCGCGGTTGTAGAGACCGAACGCACCGCGCGGTTGTAGAGATCGAACGCACCGTCGCAGACGAGGGAAATCGAGATCAGCGCAGAGATATGGACATAGATTTGTAACAGATAAGCCGTAGAGGTATGTGGGAGGAGATGCAGAGATGAGGAGATGCAGAGATGAGGAGCTAGGAGAAGCTGCTCGAGGCGCGGGAGGGACTTCAGGGCACGGGACAGGGATGCGAGGGCACGGGAGAAACACGGGGATGCGGGAGGGATTTAAGGGTGCATGGGGATCGAGGAGGACGCGTGGGGATCGAGGAGGACGCGTGGGGATCGAGCAGAACGCGAAGGGATCTGGTATAGACAGGGACGAAGGGGCGAGCGGGCGATGGGGATGGGGAGGGTGAGAGGTGTTGGAGGGCAAGGCAAGAAGGAGAGACGAGAGGAAGCGCGGGAATGGCGATCGGCGATCGGCGAGGAAGGCAAGCCGACGAGGAGGGGAGAGGACGGGCGACGGCGTCGAACGTTCTAAGGGATAAGTCAGTTGATGCCATCCACATAAAGGGCAGTTGATATCGTACCGACTCGACATGTCATGCGCGCGGCCTGACGAGCAGCCGATGGACAAGACGCATGGTGTCGCCATCCTCTGTGCTGCCCGCAGATCCGGAGAGGAGACGTCGGGATGGGGCGGCGGGCCGTCAACAGCACGGGCTTCTCGACGAATGAAGAGGAAAGACGACCTTGGACAGGATGCTGATTGCTATGGACGCGCAAATGGAAAGTGCACGCCAGGCAACCTTATCGTGCCGGAGCCTAACCTTGTGGCGCGCCTCGAGGCGGAGGTCCGACGGCAGGCTGAGGGAGAACAGGGCGCCTCGTGGCGGGCTAATCGCGCGCGGTCGCTGCCTTTGTGGAGCCTGAAATGGAAGGACGCATACGATGCGTCGGATAGTTCGCTGATGGCGGCTTGATTGGCGCATGCCTACCTCGATAATCGCCTCGCTTGTCCGCCTGGAAAGGCTATATTGATCACCATACTCTCCAGGGTATACGATGAATAGATCTTGAGTCACGTTCAGGAGTAGACTGAACGAGGCAGCGGAGAATGCAGGAGGCAACGCGAACGAGCGCTTTGATGACCCATTTGAGGAAAAGTCGCACGTGTTTGTCAGTCACGTCATTCGTTGCCACGCGTGCATCTCACGTGCCGTCGCCTCTTTGTTACTTTGTCCGAACTTCCATGACTCGTCCCGGAGACTGAAGCTGCCGCGTCGCTAAGGTCGTAATCGTGCTTCTTGGTTGACTTAGCAAAACTATAAGAAACCTTTCTGACTCAATACACCTCGGATATGTAACCGTCGAGAGACAGTTCGTGCTGCATTGAGTCCGCCCTTTGTATACGCTTTCCGGGTGCGCTCCTTAGCCGTTGCTGGCACGCATCAGATAAACCACCACCATTTCTCCATCCACAGATTTCACAGATTTCTTTCTCTTTCCCCGCTCTTGTGGCGCTCCTCCATGACTCGCCCCCTAGCCCCTTCCGAACCTCGTCACTCCCGGACGACATTGACTCACATATCCCCCGACTTCACCGCTTCTCTTCCGCCTACGTCCAGACCTCCCGTAACCTCCTCTCATCTGCTACAGGTCCCGCTCGCGACCCCAGTTCTCACCATCTCGAGAGGTCTGCGTCTGCTGACCCCTCGTCTTCCGCGCTAGTCGCGCCTTTGCACATGCAATGTCGACATCTTTGAATATCCTCCAGAGATCATTCATTGCACCGCAAGCGTCCTTCAATGCGTCCCATACCAAGTCAGTCGCTTGCTGGCACGGAAGCACACAACGCGCAGTCATTGTCTGAATTTTTTCCATTCACCGGTGCGTGTGCCCGAGGACTTTGTGCGCCGCACATAATGACGGGAGCCTATACAGCGCATGTTCGCCGATGCCGGTATACACTTGAGGTCGGCCCGGTATACTTACATCCTCGGCGCTGCCCGCGTAGAAGGGTCTTCGCCGACGCCGGCGCCAATCCTCTACGGGCTCGGGGTGCAACGCCGGCGGCTCCGTTATCCATGTCGGCGTCGCGGGCCTCGTTGTGCAGGAATGGAGCACACTGTCATAACTCATTCCGGCTGATGACTCGATTGTCATTCTGGACAATGACTTGGCGAATTTCGTTTGACTCGGCGACTCGCAGTAGTCAATCATGAATGGCTCCCGGTGCGTGTATTTATTCTCTCTGGCAGTAAGTCATGTGCGCCTCCAGTTCTCGCCGCGTCCTCCTCAAGTTCTCGCCGTGTTCTCCTCCCTTTTTTGCCGTATGCTCCTCCAGTTCTCGCCGCGTCCTCCTCGAATATTCTTCGCGCCCGTTGTATGTCTATCGCGCTCCCCTACACCTCCCGCACCCTCAAATCCCTCCTTTGCGCCCTCATATACCACACGCACCCTCGCATCTCTCCTGCACCATCGCATCTCTCCTGCACCATCGCATCTCTCCTGCGCCCTCGCATCTCTCCTGCACCCTCGTATCTCTCCTGCACCCTCGCGTCTACAAATCTCCCCCGCGTCTCGGACAGCCTCTCCGCAATCCCCATTTATCCCTCTCCCCTCCCGCATAGCTATCCCTCTCTCCTCCCGCAGAAATATCCATCTCCTCCCGCATAGATATCCATCCCTTCTCCCGCATAGTAGTCGGACGGCGCATTCTCCACGAACTCTCGTTCAGATAATCCTTCGCCTGATTCCGATATCCTTTTGTCTGCACTTCTGTGTTCGTTTACTTGTGTGTTCGTTTACTTCGGCGAAGGTCCCATGAGGCTCTCCGACTTCAGCGAAAATCGGCGCTGACTTCATCGAAGGTCAGCGTCGCGTCTACAATGCGGCTCGCATCACTGATACCCTATCAGCAGGACGCTCGCGTGTGCCTCCTTTGGTGAGGGTTCCGAAACAAGTATGGGCATTCAAATGAGGCGTAGGCGCTCATCTAGACTTCCTGATCCGGTAGAATCGCCCATTGTGCGCTTCTGCGACGACCGACTGACTCTGAACTCATCTCCTCTCAGAAGAACTTCGCTGAGTCCCGACCCGCCTCTGCTGGGCATATATATCGGCGAGGAGCGCGAAGGAGTAAGCGCAAGAATGAACACATCGTCAGGTATGGAACCTCGTCCGCGTCCGTCCTGTTTCTGACCCTTACCCGTCTTGTCTCTTATCCTTATCCGTCGTCCGTTGCAACCCCCAACGCAGGCTGCTTCTCGCCTTTGCCGTCCTTTGCATACCGTGGACAGGGCTAGCTGAGGGAAACAGGGCGAGCTTTCACTCGTTCAAGTTGATGACACGGCCTGACGACCTTTATCAGCACTGTTCGTGATGGCGACCATTCATTTGCCTCCCCGTCTCACCATTGGTTGGCAGGCCGCACTGACCAGCCTCGTCAGGCCAGCGATATCGTCGTATTCGTCGCACTCGTCTCTCTCGACCTTGCCCTCGCGAGGATCCCTCTCCTCCTCGGTCTCGTCGCAGGAGTCATTCGCCCCGCCGACGCGTAGATCGCTCGTGTCTCATCAATACTGTCAGCCTCGTGAACCGTTCAATAATCATGATCTCATGCCACACGCCACCACGGCTTCGTTTGGTCGATTACAACCGGCACCGCAGGTCTCCGAACCGTGGCCAGCAGGAATTCCGCACGATTGCCGAGGAGCAGCACATTCGAGTAGGTTGCTTAGAAGCGTCCACGATGCGGTTTTTCGTATTCACGCTTTCAGTAGATGTTCACTTTCCATCTCCCGTGCACACGGCGCGCCGCCCCATCCCGACGTCTTCCCTCCGGATCTTCAGGCGGCACCGACGATAGCGACATCGTGCGTCTCGTCCATCAGGTGCTCGTCAGGTCGAGCTCTGGGCCGCCTTATACCGGCCACACACACGGCTTCTCCTTGCAGTATGTGTCAAAATACCATCTTCACTGACGATGGCCTGGCAGGGGCGCTGTGAGAAAGATGAAGATCAGGCGCGATAGTCGCTTTTTACGTTGGACGTTACATCTTTACGCACGACGTACGGCTCACCGCTCGTGATTGGACATTCCGCGGAAGACATAGCATTTATATGTTGACCACCGTCGCCCGTCCTGTCGTCATGGTACACGTTCATTTTTCCTTGCGTTCATCTAATCTTCGCTTTGCTCTGCCTATCACGCATTTCCCGTATGCTGACCGCGCACCCCGACTCGCCTGGAACGCGGACAGAGCTGACGCCTATTGTAGCCCCGAGTCACAAGGCTCTACGCACTGAGGGATAGGTCGCGAGCCAGCAGCCTCGCCCGTTACGCGCTGCGCGAACGGCATATGCGCTAGTCCACGGATGCCCACAATGCTCTCATTGATTCCTTCCAGGCTAGCATTCGTGTTGTATAGGACAGTGATTGTAACCAGTCTCTGAGCGCATAATGTACGCGTAGGATACGACATAATTCATTCATGCATCACACTAGCGTGAAGGTCAGAGATTCATTGAGGTAGACTACGAGCAAAGGAACAACGAAGGGCAATGCAGGTGCTGAAACCTAGTGAAATGAGCGACAAGCAACATGGCGAGGAAGGGCGCAGGGTATGACTGAAGACAAGAATCAACACGGTTGGCGGATCATGAAGGTGTAGAACGAGCGACGGCATCGCGAAGTACCTATTGGTGACGCAGTCCGTGAGGCAACCTATAGGCGGCGAGTGCACTCACCGACAATACGGACGTCCATCGCAAGCTGCTTGACTTTCACAATATTAGGGGAAAGGCTGCGCGGGCAAGAAAGCGAGAGACGGGATCACGCACAGTGGATATGCAGCTGAGGGGCAACGCAAGACGTTCAAGCGAAGAGACGTGGGATGCCTCCACCAGCGGATGAAAGGCGTCCGCTCCGGTAAGCGTTAGTCACTTCTAGGAAAAGAGGCGATGTTCGCCCACCCCTTCGACGAGAGGTGCAAGAAAACGCGAGCGTTGCGGGAGAACGATGAGTGGGTTTGTGGTGGTCGAAGGGTAAGTGCATGCTATGGAGAGCGTTGATCTGGCAAAGAGCATCAGCGTACTTGACAAAAGCACAGGCCACTTGCGAAGGCGCAAGGGCGCCGTCCAACTTTCTGAGCCTATCTGGGTTCAATCGTCCTGAGCGCTGTCACCACCAGAAAGAAATCAAGGAAGTCACCTAGACGATCGGGAGGCGCCATGAATACAGCCTTGACGAAGAGCGCGCTAGAACTCGAAGAGAGCGTGCCGCCTGAATCCGAGCGAAAAGGAATCCATAGATGACGTGTGTCGAAGCAGGAATGAGCTTGCCCTAACAGTCGGTCTGTCGAGAGAGCTTTCAATCAAGGAAATTGCGCGTAATTACTAGTCCTGAAGCTCTCTTGGCGAAGCGGTCGCCGTGAAAACGGTTCAGCTATAGCATAACATGGCTGCAGGAAAATCGTGGCATCGGCGGAAATGTATAGGAAGAGAAAGCATCAGCTCTAGGACAGGTCATTAGTACGATGATAACGGGTAAAGTGCCAGGAAAACACAGAGATCGGTGCCCGCAAAGAAAAGAGGGAGGAGCGGTGAGAGGCGAGGGAGAAGGGTGCGCAGGAGACGAGTAGGAATCAGACGCGGCCTGTAACGAGGCCACGAAGGACACCAAATAAGAGTCAGAGGCCAGACGAGCGAGAGTTCATACCTGGTGTGGACATCCTTGCGCTTGCTCGCACCCCTCCGTGATATCTGTATCAAACAGGGGCGGGGCCGTGACGCTCTACAGCGAGGAGGTGAGCGCAAATTCTATCAACTCAGCACGAACGATAGCTTACCTTGCGACGCACACATACTTCGACATCTTCCAGAAACTGTAGAATCATTCCATGAATGAATATAGGCAGAGCGCGCAATCAACGACGTCCGTGAAGAAATGCTTGACGCATGCGATGATTGGCGAGCGAAGAATCCGCATCGCAAAGGACGTTTCGAATCAGACGGCGGACGATGTCAGTGCGAGTACGCACTCATCTATGAATATGTCCGCTATGGCTGACTGAAGATTCGTCGAAGGCACAAGAACTCAACCGTGGCGTTGAGCGCTCGTCGCCTCTGTAAAGCGGGTTCTGGCTGACGGCTGTAATTCGTCAGCAATCACGCGCTCAACTGCGTAGAACATCAGACTGGGCACCCACAACGAAGGACACGATGCGGGTTCTCAAGCTCGGGTTAGCGTTAGTCCACCGCGCGAGAAGGCCGACACCGCGCCGTATCGCATGAGAACGATTGTTAGCCCATGAATGACTAGTAAGCCGCGGATATCACTTTGTTGGCTCGCAAGTCTAGGCGGCGACGCGCGCCCCCAGAAAGTCAGCCGGACGCTGCTCTCCCGGGTCAAAAGAAGTGAGTAAAACGTACCAGATAATGACTGCCGGCATATTCCACATCGAACGTCCCGCACCGGAAGTCAGTCCATCGCGAACGGCCGAAGTCCGGCTGTAATCCCATGAAGCACCACGGAAGATCCTACTGAATTAGGAAGTGTGAATAAGCGAGCGCCTACGCCCCATTCGCAGGCCGGCGCCTCATTCACATGCCCATACCTTTTTCGGCGCCCTCACTAAAGGAGGCACCCGCGAGCGTCCTGCTGATAGGATATCAGTGATGCGAGCCGCATGGTAGACCTGACGCTGACCTTCGCTGAAGTTGGCGATCCTCATGGGGCGCCCACAAACTCAGGGATGTGGGAATCCGAGTCATAATAGAGGCGGCGAGGGCAGGGTTCTGCAATATTGCGCTGGGAGCCCATCAGTGGAGGAAGGCTCGAAGAATAATCCGCACCATCGGTGAGGTTCGCGAGCCTCATGGGGCGCCTACGAACTCGGCGATGTGGGACGTGTAATATCAGTGACGGCAGGGGCAGATTTCTGTAATACTGGGCTGAGAACTCTCATTAGCGAAAGAGAACGCATCATCGGAAGAAGGCTCTGCAAGTGACTCGTACCGTAAGCATCCCCCCATAAACCGCGACGTGGAACCCATCCGGATAGACTAGCATTTCGTCGACGACGCAGAAGCTACGGCCGTTTCCTTGAACCTCAAGCAGACATTCAGATCGCCCCTCATCGCGAAAAGGACCTACATGCAATCGATGATATATTTGCGGCATAGAGACGCGCCAAAGCCAGCGCTGCGCGATTTTTGCTAGATGAAGCGTCAACGAGATCGGATATCGCACGATATGCGGAATCCTGAGTACGTACCGCTGAAAAAGCTCCGGACGCCGGGGCATGCGCTGCAGGAATCCGGAGCCTGCACCGCTGGAAGCCCGAATCAGCATTGCTCGAAGTCCGGATGTACACACCGCAGGAAAGCCGTTAACGTTAAGCTGTCGTAGCCCAATGTGGTACCTATGACGAGTAATCAGTGATGCGATCCGCATGGCGGGCTAGACTTGAGTATGATCACCTACGAAGCGGCGAGAACAAAAGAGGCGTTACTTCTTGCAGTTAGCACACGCGTTGTTCCTCGCGGCCAGAATATGTGTCATTCCGCATCGTCGGTGCCCGTTCCGCTGTCGAGTTGGACACCGTTCTTGTTGAGTAGAAGCCGCTGCGCAGAAAGTATACGCGTTGGATAACCGTGCTGGATTAGGAAGGTTGAAAGCGAATCTACTCCCCTTCTCCGCGGACTTAGCTTCTTTCCACTGGGGACGTCTCTTGTGAGAACAGATTAGCGATCCGACCCGCATGATGAGCGGCGAGAACAAGGATTCAATCTGGGGAATGGCGATGCGCCCAACGACAAGACACAAGAGCGAAAACGAGGGATGTTTATGGACAGTAAGACTTAGGACGTACAAGGGCGCCGAGTATAGACTCAGACAGACGTGTTTACACCAAGAATCGAGCACGACTGCGTGATTCATGCCGTACTCTGTACGCCTCTCCCGTGTTCGCGCTCTGGACGCTTATTCAGCATCTCTTTCACCAAGAAGGAAAGATAATGCTTACATGGGTGTTCAACGTTTCTCGAGCTCGACCGTGCGACCTCATCGGATGACAATACGCGCCACATCATGTCATGATTTCGCGACGTGCCGTGAGCGGTATGTTCAGAAAACGCGCTGGCCAACTGTACCCAGGTAAGTGGTGGCGCTTCTGTTTGTCGACGAGCTTCCTTCGGCCGGCGGAGGCAATCCCCAGGTATGCGCAGAGCTAAAAGCGGGAACCTTCGAGTGATATGATCATCAGATTGCCGCCACGGAAAAGGAAAGACGAACACGCACGAGATACGGCGGTGATGGCGGATGTGCGTCCGCGTGAGAAGTTGCGAGGCGAGCAAGATGTTTCGCGAGGCAAGTCATGAGACGCTGTTATACGCATCGAAGAAGGCGCGCTGTAGAGACTGAGCGAGGCTGCAAGACAAGGAGGAGACTAGCCGCGCACCTCAAAAGCTAACGTTCCGCCACGTAGAACGAGTCCTGTAGAGACCGTCGCCTGAGCAATATCGGGCTCTCCGCCACCAGCCGCTGCTATCAGCCTCGCCGTGGGAGATCGACGGCGAGCCGCATGCAACGACGACGGGAACGCCACACGTGATATCGCTGACATCTACGAGTAGCGTGTCACGACGCTGACGAGAGAAGCGGTGGCTGTCCGAGAAGTTCGGCGAAAAAAACAAGAAAGTGCGGACCGGGGACCAGAGTCGACGGTGGCGTCCAATCGCGCGCCTTGTTCTGATTCGGCCAGGTGGATTTAGCCGTAGCGTTAGGTCTGCAAGAATTGAGTTCGTGAGCACGCTGATCAGGAGTTCTGGGCATATACGCATGAGCAAAAGGCCTGTATGCAGGGCAACGGTGGCGCTGCGTCCGAAGATCAGCAGTGCTCCTTGTTGCCGGTAGGTGTGGGCGTCGTGTGGGTGCCCGGCACGACCCGAAGATGGTGGCGTCGACAACACCTTCCTTTCTTCGGTCGTCCAGACGAATCAGTCCCCCGCGGCGGACGTCGGAGGCATGAGACTTACGTTTACAATCATCCAGACGAACGATATGTCCATCTCGACACGGTCACAGCCGGAGAAGGAGTCCAGGTCTCCACCTTCCGATGGCGCTACAGCCGGTCAGGTGTGTTGATGGCAGACGCACGCCGCACGGTGTGGGTCCACCGCAGACGCACCCACCGTGGCGCCTGTCGTCGCACCATTATTTTCATTTTGGGCCGTTGTATCAGAGGAAACAAGGAACGTGGGGCGTCCTTAGCACAAGAGAGCGCCGTCTGCGTATACCAAATGCGGGAAGAACAAGGCGGCCAAGCCCGGATGATGGCCGAGATCATGATGATGGGAGAACAAAGCAAAGAGTTTGTGGCGTTTCCCGGCATTAGCCGACAGCGCAGATGACGCATCGTAGCACGTGCCTTCCTTGTTCGTTTTCACGATCACCGTCGCTGCGTACTCCGTCACTCGCTGACGGACGTGAGGGCTGCTGTTAATGCGCTTCCTCTGAATGCACTGGATATGATACCGCTCAGCGAATGCCTCCGAATCGTCGCCTCCTTGAGTTATTCGAATCGGCGCTGCCGGATGACTTGGGTTACCTCACAGACTTCCGGCGCCGCTCTCTCTGCTCGCAGCAACCAGTCATCCGACGCAGCACATTTTACGAGACCTTGATTAGGCTCATCTGTTTTCTGCGGGTCCCGCGGGTCCCGCTCATACCCATATTGGTACGCAATGTCTGGCTCATTGTACGCTTCCATAGGCGACGTCGACTTCGATCCGCGAAGACCCATTCATTGAATGCACGCAGAGTGCGACATTGTATGCGGCGCGAAGGCGGGCTCGCATGCTCGGACACTGACTCACATGAGCGTCGGGTACTATAGGCGCACCCATTGTTCTTCTCGGATATTGCTCTCGCGCGTCTTCTCAGCGGGTCATTGCTGTCTGCGACAGCTTATTGCTGCTCGCGGCCGTCCATATCGGTGAGCAATGTATCATCTGCGGCTTCGACTCTCATCGGTGTCCTTTATCTCACGTTCGTTTCCCAGCTACGCGTCATCCCGCCTATCCTTCCAGATCGGGCGAACAATGACCATCGTATACGGCGGAACTTGTCATCGCGCGTATGGCGGAGCCTTCCAGCTCGCGTATGGGGAGGCTGTCTTCTCGCGTATGGGGAGGCTGTCCGTCTCGCATATGACGAGGCTGTCCATGGCGCGTATGGCGAAGCCAGTCACCTCGCGTATGGAGCGGTCCGTCTAGCGTATAGAGGACCGGTCCGCCTAGCGTATAGAGGGTCGGTCCGTCTAGCGTATAGAGGACGGGTCAGTCTAGCGTTCGGCGACGCTCTCCATCTCGCATACGAAGAAGCTCGGCATCTTGATCATTGTATGCCCTCGCGCGTCTGATCGGGCCCCTCGTCGCGCCATATCCCGCCTCCGCGAAGGGCTTAGCGCGTCTTCGCGCCGGGGACTATGCCGCATATTCGCGCCACGGACAATGTTTCGTCTTCGCGCCGAGGATGATGTCTCGTCTTCGCGAAGGGCTTTTCTCGTCTTCCCAAAGGGCTTTTCTCGTCTTCGCGAAGGTTTTTTCTCGTCTTTGCGCCACTAACAATGTCTGTCTTCGCGCCGAGGACAATGTTGCGTTCGAACTTCTTGACAGCTTCCTCCGGTGAGTGAGATCTATACCATATCGGGGAACAATGCTCAAGGAACATTGCAGGTCGGGGGATGCGACTCAGGAACATCACACGCGACGTTGCACTTGCCGTACGAGGTCGGCGTAGCATGTACACCACGTCACCGTAGCAAGCACACCATGTCGGCGTAGCATGCACACCGGGTCGGCGTAGCATGCACACCGGGTCGTCGTATCACTAACAGGTACGAAATCGTCCTCTGCAGCGAAAATTCCATTCATCGAGCTATAGGACACAATGGACATGCAATATCCGCGCCGCCTCGCCAGTCCCTCCTCGGACCGCCTGTCTAACTACGCGTCGCCCCGCCTGTCTAACTACGCGTCGCCCCGCCTGTCTACTCACGCGCCGCCCCGCCTGTCTACTCACGCGCCACCCCGCCTGACGCCTCGGGACCAATCAGAGATGACTGGGGACCGGCTAGAGATGGTGTAAGTAGAGCCCGTCAGGAAGATCTGTCTGTGCTCACAAAAGCCTTCCATACAAAGCGCAGATAAGGATGCAGGAGTCACGAGAAAAGAAGCGACTCCTGAAATTCGGTCAACGCATGTCGCCGTTGGGCGGGGGCGCAGTGGTACTCACGCATAATCAGCCGTTGACGTGCGAGGCATCCAGTACGTGTGCACGGGCAGGCATCAACGCCGTCGACGTCGTCCACTAGGTCTAGACCGGATCTGTCTCCTTCATGGGCCGCAAGCGATGTCAGTATGCATAGCGATCAAGCGAAATAAGACGTACTGATGCAGGGCCCTATGAGACATCATAGGCTGCGACACTCACTATATCCTCATGAAGAGGACTTTGCTCAACGTAAACTATGCTATCGCGGCAGATCGTCAGAAGACATCGACGTGAAAACAACGCCGATTACTCACCGGCGAATACATTCGGCGTCGTCAATCGCTCACACGTCGCCTTCATCTCCTGAAATGAACGGTCTGTCATATTCATTATCGCCCAAATCATCTGCAGAGGAAGTACGAACGCTCACCTGGCCTGATATGACATGAAGCCTGGATCCCGGAAATGAACTTCCTCTCGTCAACCAGCTGTGCAGCCGCACGCAATGATCGCCATCGCGCGGCATCGTGTACCGCCTTATACACGTACTCCTTCATCCTCTGCAACGGGAGCGCGACGCTGTGTTTGGAAAAGACGCGTCAACCGAGGGCGCGTCAGACGGAAGTTTTGAGCGCGGGACCTTATGGCGCGGAGGCTAACCTTGCGGGGCGGTCCTCGAGGCGGACAAAGAACAGGGGTGCATATGCGGCCGCTTCCTTGTGACGCCCAGAAAGGAAAGTTGAAGACGGCCAGTCGGACACATCGTCCCGGCGTGGCAGTGATGATGTCACGGCTGGCAGAGCTATGTGAGCGGCTGGTCGGGCCAGCCACAGGGCAGCGCCGCGCGGATTACCGACGATGCTGAGCATCATGCTCGAACAACGCAGATACATGACAGCTCAACATCGGCCGCCTCTTCGACGACGCAGTCCAAAAGCGGACATCTGCGCGAAGGAGCGGCGAATTCAGGCGTTCGAGTACGCAAACCCCTCCTCGGACATCACGGCCGCGCAGTTGACAGTGCGGTGTACGCCTGGGACAGGATCCAGCATAGAGGTGACCAGCGCGTACGCGCGTGGTGGATCTTTTGAAGAACGGCGGTTGGTGAACGAGCATACACGGGATATTGAAAGAAGTATACTCACTCTTCCGTCGATATCTACACCTGCGTGCTTGATAGAGGTTTCCTATGTCCTCGAGGCATCTGCAAGACCGGAGAAAGCGCGCGGAAAGAGATGAACCAGGCCGGGAAACAGTCGAGTGATACCCCGCCACGCATATGCGCACGACGCGGTACACGCTGTAGTTATACTGGATCAGCTGAGTCGTAATTATTCAAGAGGGGTACACACCAAACGATATTATACATGGAAGCCTGGAAGGCGGTCCAACTACGCAGCGCGCTAATTGCACGTCGTGTACGGCAGCGAGGTCGAGGCAGACCACCAGTCAACCGGTACGCCTCATAGGCGCAGACAGCCTGGCTCTTGAACAGCCAAAAACGTACGCTTTCTACGCCGGCAGCGAAATTCGAGCAATGCAGGCAAACCCAAACAGCGGAGGCAGCCAAGTTCGTGGGTGCCGCGGTGGCGGCGGAATCAGGACAGCGCAGCGCTCTTGGCAGGTGCGTAGAGCACGACGATGTCGTATTGAACAAGAGTATATGCAACGCAAAGTCGGCCACATCAGTTGTGGGCGCGATGGTGGGCGTTGAGGACAACGAAGAAGTATACACGCTTTGATATTGGGGGCGTTGACAAATACGATCAAACAATGTCCTCGTCTCCGCCGGCGCCTGCTGTGTAGCTTTACAGTCCGGGCACTTCAAGTTGTCTCTTTATATCGGCCAGACTCACACGAGATAATATCTGGAAACGACTAGCGCTCCGTTCAATGTTCATTGAAGTATGATACAAGCGCCGCGCGCCAGAATGCAGTGAGGGAGGTAACCAAGAAACCATGCTGCCAGAGGGCGTATGAAAGCTGCACAAGAAGACCCCGTCTCCGCGTGCGATGCGTATGTGTGTGTATTGAGGTAGAAACCCAGGCGAGCGGTGATGGTATGAGGGATGAAGACGTGCGTGCGGGGTAGTAAAGATGACAGTGAGTAAGGAAAACATCAGGGGCAATGAAGGTATGAAGAAAGTACAGTTGGCGTCAAGCCGGGGCGTAGCAGAGGGTGGGTGCGCGCGTCGTAGGTAGTGATACATGAAGTACAATAAATCAAAGGAAAAAGATGAGGGGAGAGATGGAGAGGAAGCAAGAAAATCGTCATGTAAAAGTCGTAAGAAAAATAAGAGATATCACCCTCCGTACGCGCGCCCGTCTAGCCGGGATGACCGGGGTATAGCTAGAACGGGAACGAGTACTGCGAGTAGTCTATACGATTGGAGCGGGAGCGTCGACGGTGAGGGACTGCGATGGCGGCGAGGCGTACTCTTGATTCTTATACGGCTGCTGCTGTTGCTGATGCTCCGACGACGCCCACTCCTGCCCATATGTCCGCTCCTGACCCTGAACGAACGACCCGCCGTTGCCGAACGTCATGTCCGAGCCCCATCCTGGCGCGAACGCCGCCTTCGACCCCGCCGTGTCGAACTGCGCGCTGCTCGCCCCGACATTGCCGTCAGACTCGCCCCCCTCGAACTGCACCCCGCCGAACTGCGACTCGCCCCCGAACGACGGCGCATCGTCGAAGCGGCTGACGTCGAGCTGCACCCCGGGGATCGCGTTGATGTCGAAGTCGTCCGGCGCGAAGACGTCCGACGCGGGAGGCCACCAGTGATAGGGCGCGCCGACGCCCTCGCCGGGGAAGGACGAGCCGTCGCCAGGGAAGGACGAGCCGTCGCCAGGGAAGGACGAGCCGTCACCAGGGAAAGACGAGCCGTCACCAGGGAAGGACGAGCCGTCGCCAGGGAAGGCCGAGCCGTCGCCAGGGAAGGACGAGCCGGGGAAGGACGACATATCACCGCCGAAGGACGCGCCATCGTTGGCGAAGAGGGCAGACGCGTCGTACTGCGTGTACGCGGACGAGAACTGGCCGGGATCGCAGGCGTTGTAGGACGCGTCTGCGCTGAAGGACGCGTCTGTGCTGAAGGACGTGTCGCCGTTGAACGACGAATCCGCGTTGAAGGACGAGTCTGCATTGAAGGACGAGTCTGCATTGAAGGACGAGGTCGGGGAGATAGACTGCTCGACACCGAAGGATTGCTGCTGATCGAAGCCCTGCTGCCCCTGCTCGCCCTGGTGCTGCTGCTGCTGCTGCTGCTGCTCCGGCGCAAACGGGTTCGTGAACGGGTACGGCTCGTACACCTGCCCCGCATACTGCTGCTGCCGCACCTGCGCCGCCAGCTGCTGCTCCAGCCGCACATCCAGATCCAGCCGCACATCCAGATCCGCCCGACGCTTGTCCGCCTCCAGATCAGTGAGCTGGTGCTGCGAGGTCGGCGTCGGCGGGCCCGTCGACGACGCGGGCGACAGCATCGTCGCGTCCTGTCCCTCCACACCCCATCCGTGGTTGTGGTGGTATTCCTGGAGGGAGGGATCACGTGAGTACAAGGCCGCGCGAGAAAGAAGAAGAGAAGCACCGCGCACCTGATACGTCGTATGCTGCGGCCACTGATGCGGCTGCTGCTCGTGCCCTGGTTGCGGAGCCTATTGCATGCCGTCAGCAGAAGCGCTTCGTAAAGAGGTGAAGGGAACCTTACCTGTTGAGGGGGCACCGGTGGGTGATGAGGCGGGTGTCCGAACTGCGTCGCCGCCTGCCCAAAGCTTGGTGGCGCGTAGGCGTAGTCGAAGCTCGGCGGCACGTAGTCGAACCCGGGCCGGCCCTGGAGGAGCGGGAGCAAGCTCGGCGCGTCCGCGTTCACGTCGGGCGTGCGCGCGTAGACGCGCGGGACGGTGATGGACTGGTACGGCGGCGGCGGCGTGGGTGCACTCGCGCTGCGCCCATGTGTGCGCATCGGCACGACGAACGAGTAGCGCGCGGGGAGCGCCGCGTCGCTGCTCTCCGACCGCCGCACGCTCCCCGTGGCGGCAGGCGGCGGCACGTACTCGTCCTCGTCCCCGGCCTCCTGCTTGCCAGTAGCCGCCGCCGCCGCCGCCGCGCGCCTCCGCTCGAGCGTCTTGCGCTTCGGCACGCGCTGGGGGCGGTAGACGTAGCCCGGATACTGCTGCTCGTGCTCGCGCTTCTTCTCCCGCGCGAGCGCCTCCCAGTACTGCCGCTCGTCGGACGAGAGCGCCTTCCACTGCGCGGAGATGGTCTTGCTGAGGTCCGCCTGGCGCTGCTTCTTGGGCACGGGCGCGCCGGAGGACGGGTCGCGCGCGTTGACGCGCTCCTCGACGCACTTGCGGCGGAAGAGGATGAAGGCGTTCTCGGGGCGCTTGACGTAGTCGTCGTCGCCCTTCTTGGGGCGGCGCTCGAGGCCAGAGTCGGAGACCTGGCGACGATGGGCTTGATGGGGGGCGACTGGAGACGCGACTTGAGGAGGAAGGGCAGGTAAGGGGGATGGCGCCGAGGCGGATGTCGAGGCGACGGGGAGGGATGAGGTGGATGTGGTTCGTTGAGGAGCGAGTTCGGGCTCGAAGGGGGACGATGAGGGCGTTGAGTACGGGCTATCGTCGAGGTGGTTGTCAAGGGGGAAGGAGAAGGCGCGAGGCGTGGGGGAGACTATCGCGAAGGCCGGGACCTCGGGAGCGTCGGTCGTGACCTGGAGGGCTGTGGGGGAACGGGTTAGCACGATGATCGTCAAAGAGAACGAGGTCACGCACGACGAGAAGAGGTGTCGCGGGTGCGCAGCACGGGCATGATCGCTGATCGGGTCGTGGAACGAATCGTAGAACGAAGAGAGAGAGAGAGAAGATGAGGAGGGGGGAACTGGCGGAGAGCACGCTCGTCCGCGGAATTAGCTCCTACGCGCGGGGAGAGGGAGAGAATAGAGATTGCTCTCGTGTCGCGCGGCTCCTGGTTTTCTCTCTGCTGACGATCAGGGGAATGCGGTGTAGCCAACGAGGATGCAGCGGGCGGTCGGGTCGAAAGACAATAGCGGCCGATCTCTTATAGTCGACCCGGAGCCGGCGGGGAGGCACGCGGCGGGCCCGCGCGGTACGATTCGTTGTCTTTGTCTTGTCCGGAATTGACGCATAAGACGAATGAGGAAGGCGCGAGATCCAGAAGGGAGATCAAGGGCTCGAGTCACCGCCGCCCACGCGCAAGTCCTGGATCAAAATGGACATCACGCTCGCCGTTTATTGTCTTGTTTCCCCATTCTGCCGCCGTCGCCGGTCCGGGATCTTATCGTCTTATGGCATCCCCCCGCCGTCCTTCCTCCGCCGGTGCAAGTCCCGTCGTCGTCGCGCTCGTCGTCCTCGTCGCCGCCGTCGTCGTGGCCGTCGCTGTGGTCGATCTCGCCGTATAGCATCGTCATGATCTGCATGAACGTCAGTCGCGCATCGCCTCCAAGTAAGACCACGCACCTCCATCCGCGTACAAAGTGCATCGAAGCCTCCCATATCAACGTCCCATCGCGAGTCCTTGACGGTTCCTTTTCGGCGCGACCCTAACCCAAGCAGACGAGCGTGCGAGTGTGCCCCCCGCCCGCCTCCTCTAGAGCCTTCTCCTCCCGCCCTTCCGCGCGCCAGCTGGGGGGTGCTCCTCCTCGCCGCCGGGTGCAGGGTAAAATCGCATATGCTGGGTGTCCGCGTGGGTTCAGACATTGCTTTGTTTTCCGGCGCATATATCCCGCGCTTTTTCCCGCGGGCGCGTTCCATCAGAGGCACGGGTGGTTTGGCTGCCGCCGCCGTTGCACGCGGCTGAGACATCGAGGACGAGAACAAGAGCGCTTGACGACGCGCGTCGCCCACGTGGCGCAGCCGCAACGTGCCGCACTTGCCGCCGGGGCTTCGGACAACGCTTTGCCCCCGCCGGCGTCTTTGCTTCCGCCGCCGACCCCCACGACGAGCTCGTCGCTCCCCGCCCCGCCTGGTCTGTGCACCCCGCCGCCCCGACCCCCGACTCCCAACATCACGCGCCCGCCAGTTCATTCCGCACATCGATTCATTATGCGCGCCACTCATAACCATCGATTTTATGTTTCCCGTCTAACCACTATTACATGTCTCTGTTATCGACCGTGTCATCGGCTATGCATCTGTTCTTTTTCATGTCCGCCGCGAACACACAATGTTGAAGTTCCGGGCGATCGACCTGTGCTCGTCAGCGATCGACCTGTGCTCGTCATGGCGCGCCGGCGTTGTCAGGGGCGACGGCCGCCCTGGGAATGATGCTGCCCGGTCTCGTGGCAAGGCGCACAATGAATCGCCTCGAGGCAAGTCGTACAATGAATCGCCCGCGCTTACAATGAATCGCTCCCATCGCGCGCGCCGGATCCTGGCCTCATCGCTGGCAACGTCCCCTCGCTCCCCGACATCGCGCCATCACCCCCGCCATCAGCCCTCTACCCCGTCGCCTGACCCTATGCCCCGAGCGCCTAGCCTTAGCTATCGCGACATCGGCCCTCGGTCCCGCCATCACTCCTGCATTCCCATCGCTGCTGCATTTCTCATC